>CAUYQU010048918.1:0-10997 GCA_963574635.1 Cheracebus regulus | reverse complement strand
CACCTCTCCTCCTACAAGGGATCACAACTCCTCATCAGCAAGGGAACAAGGCTGGATGGAGAATGAGTCTGATGAATTGACAGAAACAGGCTTCAGAAGGTGGATAATAACAAACTTCTCTGAGCTAAAAGAACATGTTCTAACCCAATGCAAAGAAACTACGAACCTTGAAAAAAGGTTTGACGAAATGCTAATGAGAATAAACAGCTTAGAAAAGAATATAAATGAACTGATGGAGCTGAAAAACACAACACGAGAACTTCGTGAAGCATACACAAGTTTCAAGCCAAATCGACCAAGCAGAAGAAAGGATATCAGAGATTGAAGATCAAATTAATGAAATAAAATGAGAAGTCAAGGTTAGAAAAAAAAGAATGAAATGAACAAAGCTTCCAAGAAATATGGGATTATGTGAAAAGACCTAATCTACGTTTGATAGGTGTACCTGAATGAGGCAGAGAGAATGAATCCAAGCTGGAAAACATTATTTAGGATATTATCCAGGAGAACTTCCCCAATGTAGCAAGGCAGGCCATGTTTCAAGTGCAGGAAATACAGAGAACATCACAAAGATATTCCTCAAGAAGAGCAGCCCAAGGCACATAATTGTCAGATTCACCAGGGTCAAAGTGAAGGAAAAAATGCTAAAGACAGCCAGAGAGAAAGGTCAGGTTACCCACAAAGGGAAGCCCATCAGCCTCACAGTGGATCTCTCAGCAGAAACCCTACAAGTCAGAAGAGAGTGGGGGCCAATATTCAACATCCTTAAAGAAAAGAACTTTCAACCTAGAATTTCCTGTCCAGTCAAGCTAACCTTCATAAGCGAAGGAGAAATAAAATCCTTTATGGACAAGCAATTGCTGAGAGATTTCGTCAACATCATGCCTGCCTTACAAGAGCTCCTGAAAGAAGCACTAAACATAGAAAGGAACAACCAGTACCAGCCACTCCAAAAATGTGCCAAATGGTAAACAGCATCGACACAATGAAGAAACTACATCAACTAATGGGCAAAACAACCAGCTAGCATCAAATGGCAGGATCAGATTCACACATAACAATATTAATCTTAAATGTAAATGGGCCAAATGCCCCAATCAAAAGACACAGACTGGCAAATTGTATAAAAAGTCAAAACCCATTGGTGTGCTGGATCTAGGAAACCCATCTCACATGTAAGGATACACATAGGCTCAAAATAAAGTGATGGAGGAAGACTTACCAAGCAAATGGAGAGCAAAAAAAAAAGTAGGGGTTGCAATCCTACTCTCTGATAAAATAGACTTTAAACCAACAAAGATCAAAAGAGACAAAGAAGGGCTTTACATAATGGTAAAAGGATCAATGCAACAAGAAGAGCTAACGATCCTAAATATATATGCATCCAATATAGGAGCATCCAGATACATAAAGCAAGTTCTTAATGACTTACAAAGAAACTTAGACTCCCACACAATAATAGTGAGAGACTTTAACACTCCACTGTCAATATTAGACAGATCAACAAGACAGAAAATTAACAAGGATATTCAGGACTTGAACTCAGATCTGGACAAAACAAACTTAATAGACATTTACAGAACTCTCCACCCCAAATCCATAGAATATACATTCTTTTCAGCACCACATCACACCTACTCTAAAATTGACCACGTAATTGGAAGTAAATCACTCCTCAGCAAATGCAAAAGAAAGGAAATCATAACAGTCTCTCAGACCACAATGCAATCAAATTAGAACTCAGGATTCAGAAACTAACTTAGAACAGAACAACTTCATGGAAACTGAACAAATGGGTCTTGAATGTTGACTGGATAAACAATGAAATGAAGGCAGAAATAAAGATGTTCTTCGAAACCAATGAGAACGAAGACACAACATACCAGAATCTTGGGACACATTTAAAGCAGTGTCTAGAGGAAAATTTATAGCAATAAATGCCCACATGAGAAGCAAGGAAAGATCTAAAATTGACACCCTACCATCAAAATTGAAAGAGCTAGAGGAGCAAGATTAAAAACACTCAAAAGCTAGCAGAAGACAAGAAATAACTAAGGTTAGCGCAGAACTGAAGGAGATAGAGATACCAAAAAACCCTTCAAAAAATTAACAAATCCAGGAGCTGATTTTTTGACAAGATCAACAAAATAGACAGACCACTAGCCAGATTAATAAAAAGGAAAAGAGAGAAGAATCAAATAGATGCAATAAAAAACGATAAAGGGGATATCACCACCAATTCCATAGAAATACAAACTACCACCAAAGATTACTATAAACAACTCTATGCACATAAACCAATAAACCTGGAAGAAATGGATAAATTCCTGGACACTTGCACCCTCCCAAGCCTAAATCAGGAAGAAGTCAAAACTCTGAGTAGACCAATAACAAGGGTTGAAGTTGAGGCAGCAATTAATACCCTACCAACCAAAAAAGTCCAGGTCCAGATGGGTTCACTGCCGAATTCTACCAGACATACAAAGAGGAGTTAGTACCACTCCTTCTGAAACTATTCCAAACAATACAAAAAGAGGTAATCCTTCCCAAATCATTTAATGAGACCAATATCATTCTGATACCAAAACCCAGCAGAGACTCAACAAGAAAAGAAAACTTCAGGCCAATATCCATGATGAACATAGATGCAAAAATCTTCAATAAAATGCTGGCAAACCAATTGCAGCAGCACATCAAAAAGCTTATCCATCACGATCAAGTAGGCTTCATCCTGGGAATGCAAGGCTGGTTCAACATATGCAAGTCTATAAACGTAATTCACCACATAAACGAAACAAAGACAAAAACCACATGATTATTTCAATAGATGCAGAGAAGGCCTTTTACAAAATTCAACAGCCTTTTATGCTAAAAACTCTCAATAAACTAGGTATCGACAGAATGTATCTCGAAGTAATAAAAGCTATTTATGACAAACCCACAGCCAATATCATACTGAATGGGCAAAAACTGGAAGCATTCCCTCTGAAATCCAGCACTAGACAAGCATGTCCTCTCTTACCACTCCTATTCAATAGAGTATTGGAAGTTCTAGCCAGAGCAATCAGCCAAGAAAAAGAAGTAAAGCATATTCAAATAGGAAAGGAGGAAGTCAAATTGTGTCTATTTGCAGATGACATGATTGTATATTTAGAAGACCCCATCATCTCAGCCCAGAATCTTCTGAAACTGTTAAGCAACTTCAGCAAAGTCTCAGAATAAAAAATCAATGTGCAGAAATCACAGGCATTCCCATACACTAATAACAGACTTAAAGAGAGCTAAATCAAGAATGAACTGCCATTCACGATTGCTACAAAGAGAATAAAATGCCCAGGAATACAACTAACAAAGGATGTATAGGACCTCTTCAAGGAAAACTACAAACCACTGCTCAAGGAAATAAAAGAAGACACAAACAGATGGAGAAACATTCCATGCTCATGGTTAGGAAGAATCAATATTGTGAAAATGGCCATATTGCCCAAAGTAATTTATAGATTCAATGCTATTCCCATCAAGCTACCTATGACCCTCTTCACAGAACTAGAAAAAACCACCTTAAACTTCATATGGAACCAAAAGGGAGCCTGCATAGCCAAGTCAATTCTAAGCAAAAAGGACAAAGCTGGAGACATCACGCTACCTGTCTTCAAACCACACTACAAGGCTACAGTAATCAAAACAGCATGGTACTGGTACCAAAACAGAGATATAGACCAATGGAACAGAACAGAAGCCTCGGAAGTAATGCCACACATCTACAACCATCTGATCTTTGACACACCTGACAAAAACAAGCAATGAGAAAAGGATTCCCTGTTTAATAAATGGTGTTGGGAAAACTGGCTAGCCATGTGCAGAAAACAGAAACTGGACCCCTACCTGACACCTTACACTAAAATTAACTCCAGATGGATTAAAGACTTAAACATAAGACTTAACATCATAAAAACCCTAGAAGAAAACCTAGGCAAAATCATTCAGGACAAAGGCATAGGCAAGGACTTCATGACTAAAACACCAAAAGCATTGGCAACAAAAGCCAAAATAGACAAATGGGATCTATTTAAACTCTAGAGCTTCTGCACAGCAAAAGAAACAATCATTAGAGCAAACCAGCAACCAACAGAATGGGAAAAAATGTTTGCAATCTACCCATCTGACAAAGGGCTAATATCCAGAATCTACAAAGAACTAAAACAGATTTACAAGAAAAAAACCAAGCTCATTCAAAAGTGGGTGAAGGATATGAACAGACACTTTTCAAAAGAAGACATATATGAGGCCAATAAACATATGAAAAAATGCTCATCATCACTGCTCATTAGCGAAATGCAAATCAAAACCATCTCACACCAGTTAGAATGGTGATCATTAAAAAATCTGGAGACAAGAGATGCTGGAGAGGATGTGGAAAAACAGGAACACTTTTACACTGTTGATGGGAGTGAAAATTAGTTCAACTATTGTGGAAGACAGTGTGGCAATTCCTCAAGGACCTAGAAATAGAAATTCCATTTGACCCAATAATCCCATTACTGGGTATATATCCAAAGGATTATAAATCGTTCTGTTATAAAGACACATGCACAGGTATGTTCATTGTGGCACTGTTTACAATAGGAAAGATCTGGGACCAACCCAAATGCCCATTGATGAGTGACTGGACAGGGAAAATGTGGCACATATACACCATGGAATATTATGCAGCCATAAAAAATGATGAATTCATATCCTTTGTAGGGACATGGATGAACCTGGAATCCATCATTCTCAGCAAACTGACACAAGAACAGAAAATCAAACACTGCATGTTCTCACTCATAGACGGGTGTTGGACAATGAGAACACATGGACACAGGGAGGGGAACATCACATACTTGGGTCTGCTGGGGGTGACTAGGGGAGGGACAGTGCGGGGTAGGGAGTTGGGGAGGGATAACATGGGAGAAATGCCAGATATAGGTGATGGGGATGGAGGCAGCAAACCACACTGCCATGTATGTACCTACGCAACAATCCTGAATGTTCTTCACACGTCCCCAGAACCTAAAGTGCAATAAAATATATATATTAAAAAAAAATTGAAAAGAAACCTATACATTGGCAAAAAGATTATAAAGTGAGAAATATTGATTCTGTTTGAAATAAATCATACAGGATCTTCTGCATTGTGGCATAGTTTTAGAAATTGGCTCCTAAGCCCCAGTCCTAATGGTGTTTCTGAGCAGCTTAGGGCATTTTCCCACCTTAGCGGATATGGCTTGGCTCTGTGTCCCCACCCAAATCTTATGTTAAGTTGTGACCCTCAGTGTTGGAGGTGGGGCCTGGTGGGAGGTGATTGGATCATGGAGGCAGTTTCTAATGGTTTAACACCATCCTCCTAGACCTGCTTGTTTAGAATTATATAGTACTCCCCTGACCTCATCTACTGTCCATGTGAAGGCCATCCCTGCTTTCTCTTCACCTTCAGCCATGATTGTAAGTTTTCTGAAGCCTCTCCATCCATGCCACCTATACAGCCTGTGGAACTGTGAGTCAATTAAACTTCTTTTCTTTATAAACTACCCAGTCTCAAGTAGTTCTTTATAACAATGTGAGAAGGGACTAATGCATTATTTAATACATGTCTCCAGTTCTGCTACTTGTGGGAAGAAGCAGGGGTGAAACTTAGAGCTCAGGGCAATGAGTAGAGAGGCATGTGATATATATGTCTGCCCTGCTGCTGGGGCCCTCTGGTCCATCTTTTTTTTGAGATGGAGTCTCACACTGATGCCTGGGGTGGAGTGCAGTGGCATGATCTTGGTTCACTGCAACCTCCGCCTCTTGGGTTCAAGTGATACTCCTGTCTTAGCCTCCAGAGTAGCTGGGATTACAGGTCCTCTCCACCCCACCCAGCTAATTTTTTGTGTTTTTAGTAGAGACGGGGTTTCACCATGTTGACTAGGCTGGTCTTGAACTCCTGACCTCCTGATTCACCTGCCTCAGTCTCCCAAAGTGCTGGGATTACAGGTGTGAGCTACTGGGCCTGGCCTGGGTCATCTTTTTTTGTCTTCTGGCTTTCTGTATTACCCACTGGGACACTGGGCTTTTGGTGGGGTATAACTTTGCAAACAGTCCAGATTTTAAATATTCAACATAAATATTCCCCAAAGCACAGGAAAATGGGTTAGACCAAGGGTTCTAGTTTTGGACTTGAGAAACAGTTATAGAGCACATAGTGGCATCCCATTGTTATGAAATGATGCATTCTCTTGGGATTCTGAGCTCAGCTTTCTGCTTCATCTTATTAAGGAGCTAGACCTGAAGAATGGCTTGTTGAGGCAACTTACAGGATGATTCAGATTTTTAACAGATTAGTCATGTTCTTAACTCAGAGGTAACCAAGGATTTTCATGTTTTCAATGGTGGGCCACATGATCAGAAATCCAAATATGTGTGCACTTTGTTGACATTTCCTTTGTTAGCATGATGAGTTGATGGACTTTGAGTATTAGATGTGACTTAAAGATGAGTCAGATATGTAGAATCTTTGTTCATATTATTTTTCTGCATGTCAGTAATCCTTAAATTTCATGTCTGTAGCTTGGTGTTAAACATGAAAAGTTCAAAATATGTAATTAATTGAAGCTTTAGTGGAAACTTGACAATGTGAGTCTGGTAGCAGTTGCTCAATAGAAGCAGTCTGACATGTCAATTTGGACTTCCATGACTAAATTCAAGGAAGAAAGAGCCCTAAGAGTGAGGGATGGTGATATTAGGTCATGCGTGCTTTTTAAAAACAACAACAACAACAACAACAACACTTTTTGTGGGGGTGTATTTAGGTGCCCAAATGTTATCTATACCTAAGCAGTGGTTTTCAAATGTTCTATTCATTGATTTTTCTTTTAAATGAAACATTACTCTAAAGGCTTGTATTAAATCAGATGAAGACAAAGTTGCATTAGTTGAGGACTGGGTTGGGGGTTGAGCCCTCATTCTTGGCTTTTCCTCCTCAAGGCAGCCCACGAACACTTCTGCAGAACTGCTAGGCCTCTTGAGGAGTGGCTGGAATATAGTTCGTTTGTGGGAGACCAGAACATGCAGCCCAGAACATGAAGGTTTGTTGAGCTGAAGACAAGAGAAAGCAGACGCAGGAGAGCACTCTCTATTTACCTACAGCGGGACATAGATTTGCAAAGACAAAAGTCCTGCCATGCTTCTATCAGAGAGAGTGAAGGTTAACCACTGAACACAACTTTAGACCTTTGTTGTCTGGAGATGGTGCTAGAAGAATCTACAGGAGCAAGCTTTGCTAACCAGCCTTCATCTGCCAGTTATTTGCCTTTCACTAGTTGCTGCCCCTAGGAACTTTTCCTTTGTTTTATCCTTTTTTTTGTTTTGTTTTGTCACTTCTCTAAAAATTAACTGTTCTTTGTTGAAGACTATAAGCTGAATTCAAGGCTACCTCTTTGAGAATTACTCATTATCTGGGTGTCTTATATGTCATGTATGTATAAGACATACATCTTAATAAGCTTCTGTTTGCTTTTCTCTTGTTAGTTTATCTTTTGTTATAAGTAGTACATTCCAACTAAAAACCTATGGGGGATTGAAGAAAAAATATTCTTCTCCTACACATCTAAAGGAGTGACCCTTTGGGATCTCCTGGAACATACTAAATCGACTGCTGCTGGACCGTTCGAGTGTCCCTTGTGTGTGGTATTTGTTCCTGGAATCTCTCCACTATAATATATCCAAAGAAACTTTGTACTTGGCCATAAATAATATTGTGCCGTCTTTGAGTCAGGAAAGACTCTCATTCAGCTTAGGTGGGTGTTCAAAGTAAACCATCTCTCAAAGCCAACACGTGTAGAAAAATAAAGGCTTACCCTAATAGGCTTTTCTGTTTCCAATGGAGAATGAAACTAGGAAGATGGTGGGAAGGCAGCTGGCACCTATGAGAGCCGATGTGCAGGACAAATGCAGCATCTGAATCTCACATCCTGGTTTATTCACTGGGACATGAGCTTGAGGGTAGATAATACATATTTTCCTCTTTTTGTAAAAGGCCTGGACTGGGCCAGATGACACTTGGAAGCTGACCTCGGAAGGCTGTTTGGAAGGTTTGTGTGTGTCATATGATGAAAGCTGTGGGGATGGTGACCAGGCCAGTGGTTCCCAGTGCCAAGCTTGGTCTCCACAGCTTCAACTTCATTCCAAAATAATTGAAAACATGTGGTAAAATATGCATTTTCTTAATGTTCAAAATTTCCTTGGGATGTACTTTCCATACTATTTTGGTTTAAAATGCTGTGGCCAAAAAAAGTTTGTATGTCAGTATTTAAGTGTTTTAAAACAAATCTTTTAAACAAAAATTCTGAAGGATGAACATAGGACTGAATCGTAGTTCTGAGAATTGAGGCAGGTGAGCAGTCTAAAAGAAATGGCTTAAAGCAATACTTCTCAAAGCAAAATGATGAGTTTTGTAATTACAGTTTATAATTTAGTCCAAATTTCTTATACCCCTGCTCCCTTAAGAATAATTCTTACATCTGGACCTTATGTTTGTGACATCCAACAGAGATGAAAAAAAAAGCATCTCTTCATATTTATCTGGCACAAGTTTCCATCTGCAGCAGAAATAACAGTGCCAAATGTTCCTGGGGACCAAGCAGATAAAGAATGTGAGGGAAGCCAGCTGGTGGTGACTGTGGCCACCATGACAGCAAGTGCCCATTTAGAGAGAGTTGCCATTTAGAAAGACCAAGCCTATGTTGCCAGAGATTTGGATTTTTCAAGATATGCTGGAAATGAACATTTTAATGTAAAATCTCCTCACTTTTAAAATTTTGGAAATGAAAGAAGTACAATGGATGGTTCAATAAATACGCCTGAAGAACAGACTTGGCCTGGGGCTGAGTTTGCAATCTCTGGTCTGCAGGGTGTGCTGTTGGTCTAAAAAGTTAGGTGGCAGCAGAGGCCCGTGGGTCTTGCAAAGGCTGGGACAAATACTTATCAAAATGCATTGGGATTTTGGGGGTGGGGAGTAAGGTTCATGCTATCTCTGTTTCCAGCAGTTTAAGTGGGAAGAATGAGAGACAACTTTAAGATGAAGTCAGAGAATGCAGCAGTGCACATATGGGTAGGAGTAGGTGAGGTGAAAAGTGAGCTTCAATGAGAGGAGAAGGTCTGGAGCCATGGTCATCAGAGAGCCTGCATGACACTGATGAATGGCTGGGGAGGAGCTTAGAAAATGGGTTGGCTAATGCCAACATCTGACAAGTATCTGCTCCTAGTTAGTGCTTTTAGCTCTCTCAACACAGAAAGATAAATGTCTGTAGTTATTAACTAATTGTCTTCAGGGTACCTTGTTACCTTTCTCTTCCTCACCAGGCTCACTACCTTATTCAACTCCACTTTTTTATGTTGTATCTCAACCAGTTGATCATTTAGAGTTGACTGCACTCACAGCCGAATCTCTCCCATGATTGTAAGCCCACTTCAAATAAGGGGCCCCCACCCTGTTCCCTACACTACCTTTGGGTACTGTCTAATTAGGTACACCGTGATTACACTTAGAAGAGTGAGACCAATCAGGAAAATGAGAGACATTTCTTGGGCTGAATATGAGGATTCAGAAGCAAATAGGATAAAAGGTGGGATGGGTTCATAGGTCAAATGTTCTAACTCCATTAGGGAACTAACTATATGGAAACTTATGAAGCTACCCTAGCCCCACCAGTCCCACTGGTGACATGAAGTGTCACAGGCTAGGATGAACCTAAAAATCCCATGTAGCTGAGATCAAGAAAAGGCAATGTCAATTGTCCTTTAGAATCAGAGTCTAAAAAAGAAAAAAAATAAAAGTCTAGAAGACTTCAAATTCTTGCCAAACCGGAGTAAAACTATTGAAGAAAGGATGCTAACACTATGCTAATGGGAACATTACTCAAAAGAAAACTGGGATGGCTATAATGATATCTGACAAGGTAAATTTCAGAACAAAGTAATTAACAGAAATAAAGAAGATCATTTCATAATGATAAAGGGGTCAATTCAAGAGGTTATAACAGTTATAAACACTTAGGTGCCTAACAACAGAGCTTCAAATTACATAATGCAAAAACTGATAGAACTACAAGGAGAAATAGCCAGGCCACAAGCATGTCAGAGATTTTAAAACCTCTTTATTAATAATGAAAAGAACAAGTTGACAGAAAAATTGTCAAAGATATAGAAGAGGACCTGAACAACACTGTTAATGAGCCTGATCTAATTAACATTTACAGAACACTCCACTTAACAATAGCAGTATCCACATTCTTTTCAAGTGTATATTTACTTTATCTAAGTAAATGCACATAGAGCATTTATTTAGAAAACATAATTAGCCACAAAAGAAGTCTCAATACATTGAAAATAAGGATACAGTAAATGTTCTCTGATCCAATGAAATTAAATTAGATATCAATAACAAAAAACTTTCCAGAAAATCCAGATCTTTGAAAATTAAACACACACTTCTAAAAAAATTCTTCTTGGGCTGCATATGAAGATTCAGAAGCAAATAGGATAAAAGATGGGATGGGGTTCATAGGTCAAATGTTCTAACTCCAGCAGGGAACTAACTATATGGAAACTTATGAAGCTATCCTAGCCCCATCAGTCCCACTGGGAACTGGTGATCAAAGAAGAATTCAAAGGAGAAATTAAAAAGTGTTTTCAATGGAATTAAAATGCAAATTCACCATATAACAATTTATGATGTGCCACTAAAGTAGTACTTGGGAAAGTTAGGGCACTAAATTATATTGGAAAAGAAGAAAAGTCTTAAATCAGTGACTTCGCCTTCCAACTCAGGAAACAAACAATTTTTTTTTTTTTTTTTTTTATAAAAAGAATGAAAGAGAGAAAGGAAGAGGAAGAGATTTTAGAAAAAGAGAGAAAAGGAGAAAGAAAGAAACAGCAAAAGAAAGAAAAAATGAAAGAGAAAGAGGAAGAGATTTTAG
>CAUYQU010048916.1:0-41469 GCA_963574635.1 Cheracebus regulus | reverse complement strand
CAGCCAAATAGCAATTCTTTCACTCTACAGTGAAAGATAAAAAATAGACCAGGCACAGTGGCTCATGCCTGTAATTCCAGCACTTTGGGAGGCTGAAGTAGGAGCATTTTCGGAGGCCAGGAAGTTGGACATCAGCCTGGGCAACATAGTGAGACCTTGTCTCCACAGAAAAAAAATTAGGTGGCCGTGATGGCATGTGCCTGTCATCCTAGTCCTACAGTCCTAGCTACTTGGGAGGCTGAAGCAGGAGGATCACTTCAGCCCAGGGGTTCAAGACTGCAGTGAGCTGACTGAGCCACTGCAATCATGGCTGGCTGACAAATCAAGAGTTCCTCTCGCCAAAAAAAAAAATAAAAATAAGAAAACCCTCACCCTAACACCAATAATCGTGTATTACCTTTTTTTTTTTTTTTTTTAAAGTAATTAAACTTTAAGTCAATTTGGTTAGAGAGAGTGTCTCTCTGTCACCTGGGCTGGAGTGCAGTGGAGCCACCATAGCTTACTGTAACCTTGAACTCCTGGGCTCAAGCAATCCTCCCACCTCAGCCTCCCAAGTAGCTAGGACAACAGGCATGCACCACACCGGCCGGCTATGTCTTTGATTCTGATTTAGGTGGTCTCAAACCCCTGGGTTCAAGTGATCCTCCTGCCTCTGCCTCTCGAAGTTCCGGGATTACAGGCATAAGACATCAAGCCTGGCCTAGAAGTACTTAATTTAGGACAACTATATGATAGTTTTAAACAAAAAGAGAATTGCCCCAAAATGTACCACTATCAAAGATGATATAAAGCCCAAACACAGATTATTAGAGAACTACCAAGTAATTCTACAAAAAAGAAAATGGGCACCTTCTAGGAAAAACCATTTCAGCTCATCCTTTTTTCTTTTATTATTTATTTATTTATTTATTTATTTTTTAGATAGAGACAGGGGTCTCGCTATGTTGCCCAGGCTGGAGTGCAGTGGCTATTCACAGGAGCGATCCCACTACTGATCAGCACGGGAGTTTTGACCTGCTCCGTTTCTGACCTGGGCCCGTTCACCCCTCCTTAGGCAACCCGGTGGTCCCCCGCTCCCAGGAGGTTACCATATTGATGCCGAACTTAGTGCAGACACTGATCGGCATAGCGCACTATACAGCCCAGAACTCCTGGGCTCAAGTGATCTTCCCACCTCAGCCTCCCGAGTAGCTGGGACTACAGGCAGGCACCACCGCGCCCGGCTGGGCTCATCCTTGATGCATGAAAAATCACGCAAGTTTTTCCAAACAGATAATGAATCATTAGCAAAATCTTCTTTTAATCTTAGGCTTAAAGTTATTTTAGAAAATCCTTCTGTAGATAACAAACTGCTGTCAGCGAATACCAGGTTCCAAATAAAACACTTAACAGATTTCTAAATACAGTAAGCTAATTAACTTTTAAAATCATTCTGAATCTGTCAGATGCAATACAAATCAGGATTAATAATACAGACAATTCAACAGAGAAATTAGTGTTTTCAATAAATGGTACTAGAACAAGGTGTCCATATGCAAAACAAACAAAAAAAGATCTCAATCCGTATTTTGAATAATAAAAAAATTAACTCAAAATGCACTGCAGACCTAAATGTAACACTGAAAATGATATATTCTAGAAAAAAAAAATACAGGAGAAAATCTTTGTGGCCACAGGCTAGACAAATATTTTCTTCTGTGGCACAACCTCAGTGGACTTCTCTGATTCAGAATGAGTTCTAATTGATCTTCTCTATTGCTTCTTCTCTACTGAGACTGTAGAACCGTATGTTGCTTCAGGAGATGCTACATTCTGCATTGGCTTTTCATTTCTCTGGTTTGGTGTAGAAATTATAAGCCTGTCTTGCCCCCTGAGACTTCCTTCTGTTTTGCTACCAGTTCCCTCTGTTGAATAAACAAATTGATCGATAAATTTCCCATCGTCTGTAGCATTCTGAAGAGCAATCACTTGTTCAGTTTTCACAGCTGGAGATGATACACTTCTGCAAATCCAGGCTTCCTTTGTGCATTGTAATGGAAGCTGGTAAGGACTTCCTTGCTGCTGCAGTTTTCCAGGCTATTTTAACAAGAGGTGGCTCTTCCTTTTCCACACTTGTGGGCTGCCTCTGGCTGTGTGAATGTCAGTTCATAAGAGTGAGGAGGCCACCTCCTCTGCACTGGTCTGCTCTGGCTAAGGACTCAGCACAGATCCTGATCACCAGGTTTTTCTTAACTTCGGCTTTGGAGACAACATTCTTTTTTGCTTGGGATAAAGCCTCTTCAGTCTGTTTATCAATATAAATAAAAGTGTACTGTTCTTTCTTCTCGAGTCATTTTCAATGCTTTCTCTGCATGAGCAATGCCAATATCCCATTAAGCATATTCTCTCTAAGGTTGGAGTTTCCGAATCTTTTTTTTCTGAGTGACTGCTGGCTTGTTTGGTTGCCTCAGCCGGTAATTCTTCATACTGCTGATGACCTTTATATTCCTGTACTCATTTTTCATGAACCTATGCCCTCTCTGGCTGTTTGCTAAAAAACTGGACATGATATTCTCAGGCACCTCTTGTGTTAATTTTGGTATGAACCTCAAGCTGGGGATCACTTTAATCCATACAAGACCACCAAGGATAGGCTCCCACCCTGGACCACACAAGATCGCCAACCTGAAACTTAACACCAGTGGACACTTCTGTTGTTAGAACAGAAGATCGTATTGGCTGAACTGGGGCTTCCTCTTTTAGTACTGGATCTTCCCTTGGTTTTTCTGATACGGTGTCAACCCTCTCATTTGGTCTATTTTGTTCCTAGGGTTCTAATTTGGGGATTTTGTGTGACTTGCGCTCTTCAGAGCTCGATGAGTCATGCTTTTTGCTTTTTTTTTTTTTTTTTTACTCGTTTCTGATTTCATGCTTTGATTTCGTGTGCTCACTTGCCTGTACTTCATTTAAAAGGTCTCCACAAAGGGAAGACTAGAACAATTCCCTGCCATTCTGGATAGTTTTGGTTATTTTTAGTTTAACTTCAGGTGAGCCAGTCTTCTTTGGAATCCCAGTTTGTGGTACCGAAGGAGGAGGTGGTGGCTGTGGAGGGGAAGGTTTTTCCAGAATGTCATGTGGTCTCGTGTTTGGAATTTCTGAACGGTAATAGTCAGTGGAGCTAAAGTTTCTAACTATACCAAAGCCATTGGCTGACCCATTAGGATATTGATTATACGACTGGTATTTGGATTGAGTTTCACACATACTGATTGATGGTGGATAGCCATTTGTGAGCGGAGGGCGTAGGTGGGTACTGAAAGTTTTGCTGCAAGGTAGCTTCATGTGATGTCTGCTCACCATTTTCAGCAATGTTGCTGTTGTTATCAAAGGCATCCTCCTGATGCTGGTGGAGTCAGTGAGTTGAGGTGGGGGCTGAACTGTGTTTCCCATGATCCCTTGCATGAAAGAGAAAGAGAAATCCATTGTTCTGCTCCAGCTTTCTTAACTTTCCCTTTCTCTCATCGGGCCTTCAGTTTGTTCCGTTCTAACCCCCGACCGTGTCAGTGAGATCACAGGAGAAACACAGAGACCGAGGAGGGCCACGGCCGGGCCAGGCCGGGCCAAGCGTGCTGCGGCAGGAGGAAGGCTCGGGAGGTGGGCTGGGATGGGGAGGGAGGGACGGGGTCGCCGCGCCGCCGCTGCCGCCAGAGAGGGGCCTACGACTGGCGGCCGGGCCTGGGCAGCAGGGTCCCCGGCGCTCGGCTCGGAAATGGCACGTGTCTCCGCAGCGACCTGTGCACAGCCCTGGTCCTCCACTCCCATGCTGGCCGCCGCCGCCCCCAACCCCGACTCTCGGGGCGCCGCGCCGCCAAATCCTCAGCCCCTCGTTGGCCGCGGCGCCTGCCGGGAAATGCAGTCCCGGGTTCGGGGAGCTGAGGCCTCAGAGGAAGCGGCGAGTCAGCAGGGCGGTAGGGACTTGAGGGCGAACCAGGAACGCCCACGGCCGCGAGCTTCTGGACAACATGGGAGAGACTGGATGAGAGGGCTTGATTTTTTTTTTTTTTTTTTTTTGAGACGGAGTCTCTGTCGCCCGGGTTGGAGTGGAATGGCGCGATCTCAGCGCACTGCAACCTCCCCCTCCCGGGTTCAAGCGATTCTCCTGCCTCAGCCTCCCGAGCAGCTGAGATTACTGGTGCCCGCCACCATGCCCGGCTAATTTTTGGTATTTTTAGTAGCAATGGGGTTTCACTATGTTGGCCAGGCTGTTCTCGAACTCCTGACCTCACGATCCGCATGCTCGGTGTTGCTCTTTTATAACCCTTTTTACCCTCTCACCAAACTAGCATTTAGAAAAAAATGAATCCTCTATCAGTAATTTACACGTTAGTAGGAAATAATTTAGACCAGAGGGCTCTCCTTTGCAGTACACATTCAGTCCTCTCTGATTATTGGAAGGAAGGTTCACCTTTTGATTTTGGTTAAAGAAATTTCAGGCTAAATTTATGGGGAGGGGATGTATTTCAGATTCTAGGATGCCAGAATTGCTCTGCAGAAGTCGCAGCCATTCCTCTTCCCTGCAGCCTCTGCTGGCTGCACCATGTCTGCTGCTCCTTTACCAGTAGTTTTGGTAAACACAACCAAACAAAGTCCAGCCTCAGGCGGGAGCCACCATAGAGATTCAGTCTGTAGCCCCGATGGGAACCAGTCCCCTGGGTGCACATGCTACTCTCTCCTCCGTACCACACAACACAGTCCTTTGCTGAGATTTGACAGGGGAAACACAATTATAGATGAAATCCCCTACTGCTGCTGCAAAGCCCTTCAGAAAGATGAGATTGGCCTCTGAACCAGAGGAAAGCCACGTGGGGCTGTGTAACAGCAGCCCGCCTGTGAGACTGATGGATAAAGCTTTCATTTATTGGTGCACCTTGTTTGGAGAAAGCTTCCCTGCCCTCTTGTCTGCCCCCACCTCCAACCCCTCCTGTTTTTCTAATGATAAATGACAAGCAATGGACATTTATTAATTAAATTACCCGCTGTAGCCTGTGGTAAAACCCAAGGCCACACACAGGGGAGGCATTCAAAGCATTCCTGCTGCCCCTGCTGGGGGCACAAGCCCCAGGGTTGTCCTTTGCTGGTGAGAGCAGGCCATGGAAGCCACAGCCTTACACAACGGGCCTTCCTAGGATCTGTCTGGGTTCCGGCTGATAAATGGAAATCACCTCCATGGGCCACACACTAATTAAACTCTTGGTATTCTTTTGACAAAAAAATGTTCCTCATGGGACATTCTCACAAGCTGCTGAAGGTCTGGGGCCTGCAAGCTCCCAGCTGATTACCAAGGGGTTTTTGAAGTTGGCCTTGACTGAGGATCAAAGGAGGATGGGAGTTCAAGGAATGCGGGTGGGAGTGGGAAATGCCTTAGAATTAAATTGATCACGGCCCAGTGTGGTGGCTCATGCCTCTAATCTCAGTGCTTTAGGAGGCCGAGGCTGGAAAATCACTTGAGCCCAGGAGTTTAAGACCAACATGGGCAAAATGGTAAGACCCTTTCTTAACAAAAAATTTAAAAATCACCCTGGTGTGGGGGCACACCCCTGTGGTCCCATCTACTCGGGAGGCTGAGGTGCGAGGATTGCTTGAGCCCAGGAGGTCGAGGATGCAGTGAGCTGTGTTTGCACCACTGCACTTCAGCCTGGACAACAGAAGGAGACCTTGTCTCAAAAAAATTTCACTGATGTACTCCAAGTACCTAAAACAGAGCCTGGCGCATAGTAGGTGCTCAATAAATATTTGTTGACTGATTAGGCAGAGATGTGCTCACATCAATTCTTAACAAAAGCAGTAATCAAAAGAAATTCCTAATTAAGGTCCTAGAACCAGTGGCTTCTAATTGTTTGTTGCCACAGGATTGTAAACATGTTGAAGATGAGGGCAGTGTCTTATTCAATTGACTGTCCCCAGAAGCAGACACAATGCCCAGCCTAGGGCCTGCACTCTGTGGTTTCTCAACAATATCAATTGTCTGAATGACTCAGGGGTAAACCATTTTTCAGGGCTGGGTCAGCAAAGCCCCACTGGGACATGACCTGCACACACTTTGGCAGTCCCCTGGAATGCAGCAGTAGCAGCAGCAGAGTCATAAAGCCTGGGGATCAGAGCCACAGTGGGTGTCACAGCTGGAAAGGCCTGAGATCTCAGCCAGGCCCTTGCTAGGCAGAAAGAAGAAATGAATTAGCTACAAATCTTGGGGTCTCTAACAATGCAGCTTCATTTTTCTCTGTTTCTCCTACAGACTCCCCATTCTGTCCACCTGCCAAAAACATTTAAGTTAATTTAATAATCAATGTCAGCTGAACTCAGATATTTCGGACTTAAATTCAATCTATTCCGAATTGCTTCAGCTTTCCTTGTCAGGGCATTTACTTAGTTCCAGGGGCTTCTGTGCCATAGGAGGGGGAGCTGGAGGAGGGGAAGAGCTGAGCCGTGGTCATCAGTATCTGTCTTCGCTAGCGTCTTGGGCATGGTCACCCCACCTTATTGGTGTCTGCTAAATCCATGTCTTTTGTCTGTAGTAATTAATCCACACACTCTGTGTCCTCCCGACTCTGCACCTGGGGCCCTCCCAGCCCACCAGGCCCTGCCCAGCACCTTCTATGCCTTCCTGGAAGTGTTGGAAAACCAGCTGGCCCTTCATTACTATAGGGCCCAGGGAGGCTCTGGTTGACTTTGGGTGCCATGTTAGAGGAGGGCTCCAAACACTCAGGGCTCCCACTGGACAGTGGACACAGTCTCCTTTGCTCTGGTATTTCCCCAACTGGTTGGGAGGATTCTGTTGGTGCTCACCCCCAACCCCACTGTGATCTCTGTCTCCCTGGTGAGCTGTGTTTGTCCCCAGGCTTTGTGGGTACACAAAGCCTGACCATATTAGAGGTTGATCTTGCAGCATTTTATTCCCTGAATGTCACATGGGGAAATGGAGGTCAAGAAGGTGGAAAAGACTTGTCAAAAGCCACACAGCATGAGTGAGTGGCAGCACTGGGCCAAGAGCCTGGGACTTGGTAAGCCAATCCTGAGCCCTCCTCCTGAACCAGGCCCTGTCCCAGGTTCTAGCACATGCAACTGCAACCAGCAGGGTATGCGTGACAGTCTTAAAATGCGACCACAGATTCTTTGATGGTCTCCCATTGAGCTGTGGAGTATGTGTCTCCCTTTTCTTTGAACATTGGCAGAGTGATGACTGCTTCAATTAACTGAGTACAAAGAAGTGATGCCATATGACTTCCAAGCCTAAGTCATCCCAGGCCATCAGCTTCTGCCATTGTTAATGGAACACTTGCCTTTGGAGTCCTGAGCCTCTGGGTAAGAAGTTCAGCTATCCCAACTCTACCATGCTGTGAGGAAGCCCAAACTACATAGAGGGGCCATGTGAAGGCACTCTGGTTGACAGTCCCCACTGAGACATCTCAGTCCAGGAACTGGGCATGTGAGGGAAGAAGCCCCCAGGTGACTTCAGCCCTCAGCCTTCCCAGTCACCTCCAGCCATTTGAGTCTTCACAATCCAGGCCCTAGACATTGGAGAGCAGAGACAAGCCACCCTGTTGAGCCCTGGTCAAATTCTTAAGCCTCTGAATCTGTAAGCCTAATAAAATGGTTGTTGCTTTATGCCACCAACGTTGCTGAATGCCTCCCTGGTTCCAGCAATTCTCCTGCCTCAGCCTCCTGAGTAGCTGAGATTACAGGTGCCTGCCACCACACCTGGCTAATTTTTGTGTTTTTAGTAGAGACAGGGTTTCACCATGTTGGCCAGGCTGGTCATGGCCAGGCTGGTCTTGAACTCCTGATCTCAGGTGATCCACCCTCCTCAGCCTCCCAAAGTACTGGGATTACAGGGGTGAGCCACTGTACCCAGCCCAGCTGTGCCATCTTAACCTGCTGGATTTATACTCTGACATCCATGCTTCTTCTGGGCCACTAATGAGGCCACATCTGTTCCCACCAGAAGACCACTGAGAAGGCCAGTGAGTGTGTGGTGGGGTCCCTTGTTCTAAGGAAGTTGGGTGAAGGAAGTTGCTGCCATGCATAGCTGGTAACAAAAGAATATACGTCTGTGGAGGTTGTTCTGGAAGTATCTTATGGAAGCACAGGAAGGGAATTAAGACTCATCAACAACAGACTCCATTCCTCGCCCTGACCATCCTGATTCATTTATTCAACAAGGGGTCTATGAGCAACTACGACGTGCCAGGCCCTGTTTTAAGATTCTGGGACATGGACACAGGCCTGGCTCTAGTGGTTCTCTTAGTTCAGCTAGAGACGAACATTGAACAATGATTAATGCACATACTTTGAATGAAAAACTTGGAATGTTCTGAGAATGAGTAGAGACCTATTTAATCCTCATAATATCCTTCTAAGGTGGGAAGCTTCCTTTCTATTTTTGCAGGGGAATACTGAGGCTCAGAGGGGTTAAGTGACCTTCCCAAGGTCACCCAGCGGGGGAGACACCAGATTGCAAAGCAACAGCCCCCACCCGCCCAGTGCAGCCAGGAAAGCACAGGCACAAATGCCCAGCTGAGCAGGAGAGTGCTCGGGCTACCAGGGTTCTGGTGGGGTCAGCAGCCTCAGACTGCCGACCTCTGAGGGAACAGGATTAACCCCTGGAAAGCCAAGGTAGCCTGTTAATCCAGCAAACCTGCTCTTCCCAAGAAAAAATGGCCTTCAACTGGGAAAGGATGATGGAGCTCCAATCATCTACCAGTCCCGGGGCAGCCACACTCACCATTTGTAAAATGAGGGCAGAAATAGAGAGCGGAGGTATGATAACCACCCAGAGGCAGTGGCTGGGACCTCTAACCCACTCCTTGATTCTGAGTCCCCAAGGGTCATTGGAGGGGCATCGGGAGGTGAGGCGGGACATGCAGACAAACCCCCTCCAAGAGATGTCAAGAGAAGTGGGTTTCAGACCTTGGGGTGTGGAAGAAGCATCTGGAGAATAGGTTAAAATGCTGATGCTTGGCCTCCACCCTGAGGAATTTGGATTCATTTGGTCTGGAGTGAAGCCCAGGTTTTGTTTTTTGTTTTTGTTTTTGGAGACGGAGGCTTGCTTTGTTGCCCAGGCTGGAGTGCACTGGTGCACCCTCAGCTCACTGCAACCTCTGCCTCCTGGGTTCAAGCAATTCTCCCATCTTAGCCTCCTGAGTAGCTGGGATTACAGGCACCCACTACTACACCTGGCTAATTTTTGTATTTTTAGTAGACACAGGGTTTCACCATGTTGGCCAGGCTGGTCTCGAACTCCAAGACTCAAGTGATCTGCCCGCCTTGGCCTCCCAAAGTGCTGTGACGACAGGCATGAGCCACCATGCTTGACCAAAAATATTTATCTTTAGATGAGCTTTTAATAGAGTTATTCAAATACTCAAAAAAATAGGGAAAACTAGGATGCTAGAAGATGAAATAGGTGATTAGGCAAATAAATCATTAGGGAAATTGGCTTCAGACTCATGGTCTTGTTCCCCACATTGCTGGGCAATTTACTTGTCAATTCCAAACTTCAGTTTCCCCGCCTGAAAAACTGAGCTAATAAAATTGATTTTGCCGAATGTGATGGCTCGTGCCTGCAGTCTCAGCACAGTGGGAGGCTGAGATGGGTGGATCACCTGAGGTCAGGAGTTTAAGACCAGCCTGTCCAATGTGGTAAAAGTGCATCTCTACTAAAAAAAAAAAAAAAAAAAAACTACAAAAAATTAGCTGGTTGTAGTGGCATGTGCCTATAGTCCCAGCTACTTGGGAGGCTGAGGCAGGAGAATTGCTTGAACTTGGGAGGCGGAGGTTGCAGTGAGTCGAGATTGCACTGCTACACTCCAGCCTGGGCGACAGAGTGAGACTCTGCTTGAATAAAAAAATGGATTTCACGGTGTAGTTATGAGGACGTTGTAAGAGGGTGTGAGCTATGTGCCAGGTGGGTGGTAAACGTTCAATAGATGCTACTTTCCTTCCTTCCGGAGCATTTGGACCACACGGAGACCTCCCTGCTCTTGGCTATGGCTTTAAGGAGCTTGTGGTCACTGAGAGGATTTCACCCTGGAAGTACATGCATTTGAAATGGATACCTAAGTGTATATTTTCTGGTGTAAACTATATGTCGACTCTAACTTTAGCCCAAGGGAGCTTTATTATTTGTCTCCCTTTCGTGAAAGCTATAATAGAGGAAGAGAAAACCCTGCCTCATACATTCCAATTCCTAAATACACAATTTATACTTTTCTGGGATATTATTTACGTTTATTTTAGTTCTGGATACATATCATCCCCGTGGGGAGCTTATTTAAGTTTCGGGTGGGCTCTGGAAAGTCCTGGAATGCCTCAGAAGGAGGGAAGAAGATTCTTTTCATTCATTAAACAGCAGGGCCTGGGGTCTTTGCAGGTTCTAGGGCTTAGAAGTTCCCTCAACAACTGAGAAGTCCCATGGCGGGAGCTGAGCTCACACCGAGTTCTACTTATGTCCTGCAGCTTTGACAGTTGGACCTCTTTCTGGCTCTTGCATCCTCTGCTCATACTGAGGCCAACAGAGAGACAGGATGGACCATGGTCTGGCCAGGGGCTCCAGCCTCCTCTTTTTCTCTCAGTGGTCGTCAGGCCAGCTGCCCATACCTGACACCCAGGTATGAAAAGAGACCTTTGGCTTTCACCAGGCTCTTGGAGGGTCAGGGACCTCCAAAAGAATAAATACCACTGGTCAGATAGTCACCGTCTACCTCCTTCCCACCCATTCTCTGCCCTCAAGCCCTGTTCTTAAGAGAAGGCCTTCCCTGGCATTCAATGGTGGGTCCCCAAGGATAGCCCCAGCCTTGCTGAGCATCCTTCAAGGAGGACTTCAGCCCCTGGCCCTGCAGTGAGTGCTGTTGTTAGCAGCAGAGGGGCTGAGTGAGGCAGCGGGATGGGGTTCTTCTTTTTTGTTCTGGTTGCAAATTATAAACTCCCAAATGTTAGCATTCCATACGGAGGTTCACAAACTCTAGCATGGAAAACAGTCAAGTGAACTTTTAAAAGCACCCCAGGAGATGCCGATGCAGGTGGACACTTGAAGAAATACTGGTTGACAAAGTTTCTTTTTGTTGTTGTTGTTGAGACGGAGTTTCACTCTGTGGCCCAGGCTGGCGTACAGTGGGGCCATCTCACCTCACTGCAAACTCGACCTTCCAGGTTCAAGCAGTTCTCCTGCCTCAGCCTCCTGAGTAGCTGGGATTACAGGGACATGATACCATGCCCAGCTAATTATTGCATTTTTAGTAGAGATGGGGTTTTGCCATGATGCCCAGGCTGGTCTCAAATTCCTGACCTCAGGTGATCCACCCGTGTTGGCCTCCTGAAGTGCTGGGATTATAGGCATCAGCCACTGCCCAGCCATGACTTATAGTTTCTAGAAAGCTGTTCCAAGTTATTGGCTGTTTTTGAACTGTTCAAGCTTAAAAAAAAAGTAGGCACCCTTTAAGAAGGCCAATTGTGAAGTAGAAGTCCCATTCCAAGCAGGGCAGGCCTGTAGTGTCAGCTAATAAACACTTTTGTAGCCCTACTGTGCGCCAGATACTGTTCTAAGCACTCATAAACATTAATCTAAACCTCTCAGCAGCTCCACATGCCAGGACACCAGTGCCTCTATTTCAGGAAAGGCCATCTGGACCCTGCAGGAGGCCAACAGGGAGAGGACAAACAGAGTCCTGTAGGCGAAAAGGAGGAACGAGAGGCTGGAGAGGAATGGGGTGCATTAAAGATCACAAACTGTGGTAGACAGAATAATACCCCCCAGATGTTCACACCCACCTCCCTGGAACCTCTGAATGTTACCTTATCTTATGTGGCAAAAGGGACTTTGCAGGTGTGATTAAGTTAAGAATCCTGAGATGTGAAGATCGTTCTGGATTATCCAGAATAATCCAGGTGGATTGGAGGGACCTCCTATCATCACATTTAATGGTCCTTAGATGTGGAAGAGAGGGGTAGAAAGGTGAGTCAAGGGGGTGCCACGAGAGAAGATGGAAGGGGACACAAGCCAAGGAATGCAGGCCACTTCTAGGATCTGGAAAAAGCGAAGATACGTGATCTCTCCAGATAGGAACACAGCCCTGCTGGAATCTGGATTTTAGCCCCCTGAGGCCCATCTTAACACTTGTGACCTTTAGAGCTATAAGGTCATAAATTTATGTTGCTTTAAACCTCTCAGTTCATGGTAATTTCTTGCAGCAGCCATAGAAAACTAGTAGAAGGAAGAAAAGGAGCATTAAGAGAGATTTCCCACTTTGCTTTGAAAAGTGCATGAAAATAAATGGGAAAACAGGGAGAAGATGGCCCAGAGTAGAACGGGGGAGAAAGTCTTCTATGACTGAGGAAGAGTGAGACTTCCAAATGGCCCTCAGGAGGGAGTTTGTGCCATGATGCTTTTCAAGAGAGAGTAGAGATCAATTAATCTCTGTGCTGTGTTCTCACATGAAATATTTGTGAGAGAAGGGTTGTGGTGAGTCACTTGTATTTTTTAAATACCTACCACTCCCAGTTTTCCAGATAGCTGAGGAAAGGCTGGGGTTCAAATCCCATAAAAAACCAACATCATTCAATTGGTACATACTCTAAAATGTACATAAAACATCTAGGAGGACTTCATAACTTCAAAATTAAGAGCAATCAACTGCTAATGCACTGAGTGCTTATTTTTTGCCAGGCACTGTACCAGGCATGCTGCTTCATTTAAATTTTTTGGGGACCTTTGAAGTAGGTCCTACCTTGATTCCATTTTGCAGATGAAAAGCATCACATTGGGATGCAGCCAAGGCTGTTGGTTGCCCTTCAGCCTTCGTGCTTTGATATGGTCTGGCTCTGTGTCTCCACCCAAATCTCACCCTGAATTTCACTCCCATAATTCCCGTGTATTGTGGGAGAGACCACCTGGTAGGAGATAATTGAATCATGGGGGCAGTTTCCCCATACTGTTCTCGTGGTAGTAAGTCTCACGAGATCTGATGGTTTTATCAGTGGTTTCTGCTTTTGCATCTTCCTCGTTCTCTCTTTGTCTGCTGCCATCCACGTAAGACCGGACCTGCTCCTCCTTGCCTTCTGCTTTGATTGTGAGGCTTCCCCAGCCATGTAGAACTCTAAGTCCAATTAAACCTCTTTCTTTTGTAAAATGCCCAGTGTTGGGTATGTCTTTATTAGCAGCACGAAAACAGACTAATATTTGCTTCTTCTTCTTTGCTAAAATACCCTTTTGATGGTGATCATGAATTGGCCTTTGTGTGCAATGAGTTTTGACTGGTCTGCCAATGCCTTGTCTTTCCAGCTATGAATGGTTTTAAAAAATATTAATGTGAAGGCCCCACCTCAGAACCATTAAATACAAAGTGCTGGTATGGGCCCAGGTGTTTTCGTAAAAGTTCTCAGGTGATTCTAATGTTGCAGCCAGGGATGAGACCATTTATCCAAGGCAATCTGGATAATTCCTTTCACCTTAGCCAGGGGTTAGCCTGTGAACTATTCTGACTAAGGAGTCATGTCGTTTTCTGTTTCTGGATGTTGTCATCTGCAAATGGCAGGGAGGAACCTGGGATCTGAAGATGTTGCTGAGCTGCCTGAGTAAGTCACCTGGATCCACCCCATTTCTAGACTTCTTGTTATATGATGAATAAATGTCCTCTTGGTTTAAGACAGAGGTTGGCAAACTATGACCCAGGAGCCAGATCTGGCCCACTGCTTGATTTTGTAAATAAAGTTTTATTGGAATACAGTCATGCCCATTTGTTTGTGTATTGCCTACATATTGTTTAGTGCTACAACAGCAGGGATGAGTAGTCATGACAGAGACCTTAGGACCTGCAAAGCCTCAAATATTTACTCTCTGGCCCTTTGCTCTTTACAGAAAAAGTTTGCCAACTCCTGGTTTAAGGGTCTTTTTGTGGGCCTTTCTATTACTTGCAGTTGAGGGTATCTGTTAGTTTTGGAGTTTAGCTTCCCCAAGGTGGCATTGTTAGTGATGGCAGGTTTGCCCTCTTCAAGCCATTTTTTCGTGAGAGAATAATTACAGAATAATCTTGCAGGGATTTCAATAATATCAGCCAACCCTACTGCCCACGGGAATGCCAGATGATAGTGTGGGATCATACAGGTTGAGGCTTCAGACAGGCCTGGATTTATGTCCTGGTTTTATCATATAGAACCAGTTGTCTTTGAAAGTGACTTAATCTAGTCCTCAACTTTCTCATCTGAAATGAGGACAGTTATATCTACATGAAGGATGGGTTATATCTACATGAATTGCCTCATGGAGGCAATTCCAGACAAAGGAATCAGAGCGAAAAAGAGAAGCGAGGTGAAAAAACTCTCGGTCCGCATGGAGAGGAGCAAGCTGCTCTACCTGACCTAAGCCAAGAGCATAGAAAAGAGGTCGTGGGCATACTGTGGTAAAGATAGGCTGGCACTTATTGCATAATAATTTGTCTGGTTGTCTTGGGTTTCTGAGAGGGAGCTTCTAAACACTTGGAATTTCCCAAGTGATAGGAGTGTCTTTGTTATTCATAGCCACTGGAACCACACCTGAGTTTATACTAACAAGGTGTCTCATTGTGGGCCCCTAGATAGTTTCAGGATGGGGACTAGCTATTAAGAACCAACCAGATGATTAGAGGGTTGGGGTTTTGAGCCAGATGATATCAGTCTGACCTCCAGAGAGGGAAGGAGGCTAGAGATTGAGTTTAATCACATGGCCAATTATTTGATCAATCATGCCTTGTGATGAAACTCCAGTAAAAACTCTGGACATCAAAGCTCCTGGTGGGTGAACACCAATGTGCTAGGAGGGTGATGCATATGGACTCCATGGGGGGAAGATATGGAAGCTCTGTGTTTGGGATCCTCCCAGATCTCACCTTATGGATCTCTTCATTTGGCTGGTTCTGATTTGTACCCTTGATAATAAAATTGTAATGGTAGGTATAGCACTTTGCTGAGTTCTGTGAGTCATTGTAGCAAATTATCAAATATGAGGGGGTTGTGGGAACCCCCAAACTTGTAGCCAGCTGGTCAGAAGTGCAGGTGGCCTGGGAACCCCCACACTATGTGGGGTGTCTGAAGTGAGGGCTGTCTTGTAAGGCAGACTATGTCCTTAACCTATGGAGTCTGTACTAACTCCAGGTAGTTGACAATGCAAAAGTATATACTGCTGTATGGCAGAGCTGGATTCATGAATGCCTGTTTCCAGACTTGGATTTAATTTGGTTGGTGGTGGGACGCTACAGAAGGTTTATGAGCAGATGAATGACAGGATTGGTAACTGAGATTTTGGAAGAATAGTTAGGCAGAGATAAAGGTCAGCTAGAGCTCTCCCTGAGTCACAGGATCCCTTGGTCGTGCACTTTCAACTTGGACATGAGATGCTGGTCACCGAAGATGCTTCCTTTCAAAAATAAACAGCAGCTATAATGCAACTCATATATTGGTAGGGTTGGAGCCATCCCAGGGCAGGCCAGGCCAAGGAGCTACAGGAAATCCTCACTTCTGGGAGCAGAAGGTCAGTTGCTTCTTCCTGGCCCACACCCTCTGCAGACACTAGAGCTCATGGAAGAGTCCTGGTTGCATACACAGCCCAAGGCTTTGCTTTACAGCATAAGGGTATGGAAGCAGAATCTGGGTACAGCTTCCTCTTGGAAGGTCTGGGGAACCTGGTGATATTCAGGAGCCCCCTTTTTTTAAAACCTTTTGTACCTTCCAGTTTGCTACTTTCCAGCAACAGCTAGCCATTGGGGCATTGTATTTCAGCCTTTCTGGGGCATCCCATGGAAGACAGGCTCTGGCACTGCCTGCTCTCTCTCCCTGGATCTGATTTAGCCTTCACTGAAACCCTGCCCAAGGTGATGACTTAATCCTGGGATGAGTGAATGCAGCCAGGTTGTGCAGATGGATTTTGCAAGACAAAAGCTCAAACCTGTTTTGTGGCTGCAGATACACATTCTGACTTTACCACATCCATGGTCATTCCAATCACAAACACAGAGGGTGCTATAAATTCTTTCCATGAAAAAGAATTTCCGCTGGATTGTTTGTCATCATTCATTTCATGATAAATCAGTCAAAACAGCCAGTCTGGCATTGATCCCAAGAGCCCCATAGTAGTGTCCTTAACTTACTGATGGTTTTAGGTCTTGTTAGTAGCAAAGTTTCTTTCCAGGAATTCTGTTTTCTCATCGACTTTGATGAGAAAGAAAATTGAGAGAGATGCGGAAAAATTTAATTGCACTCAAGGAAGTAGCAGTCTTTTTTCTTTAATACACATCATGCATCAAGCAAAATCATTTTCTGAGAACTAGTTCCAGATTGCATTCAAAATCATGGGTTGTGTGTTTTATTTATTTTCTTATTGAGATGTAATTCACATACCATAAAACTCCTCTTGGAAGTTTGGGGAACCTGGTGACATTCAGGAGTATACAATTTGGTGGTTTTAGTATATTCAAAAGACTGTACAACCATCACCACTATCTGATTCCAGAACATTTTTATGATACAAAAAAGAAATGTTGTACTCATTAGCAGTCACTCTTCACTTCCGCTGTCTTATGTTCCCTGACAACAACTAATCTCCCTTCCAATGTACTTGCCTAGTCTGGACGTCTCATATAAATGGAGTCGTATAATCTGTGGCCTTTTGATCTGGCTTCTTTCGCTTAGTGTGTTTTCAAGGTTCATCCATGTGGTGGGATGTATCAACTTCATTTCATCTCATAGCTGCATAACAATCTATTGTATGTGATGCAGGGCAGGGGAGCCCCAAAGTAGGACTTAGCCCATGAGGGTTATTGGCTTTGCCCAGGGAAGAATTCAAGGGCAAGCAAGAGGTGGAAACCAGCTTTATTGAAACAGCAGTGTTACAGCTCCGTGACTGCTCCTGCAGGACAGGGCTACCCCACAGGCAAAGGATAGCAGCTCAGGGCCGTTTTGCAGTCGTATTTATACCTACTTATAATTATGTATAGATTAAGGGGTGGTTTATGCAGAAATTTCTAGGGAAGTGGTAGTGACTTTTGGGTTGGCGGATCATTGCCATGGAAAGGAGTGGTCACTCCCAGGTGTTGTCATGGCAATGGTAAACTGACAGGGCACACTGGTGGGCATGTCTTTTGGAAAGCTGCTTCTGCCCCTTCCTTGTTTTAGCTAGTCCTCGATTTGGTCTGGTGTCTGACCTTTGTCTCTGGAGTCAAGTCTCACTTCCTACCTCATATGGATATACCATAATGTGTAATCCATTTGTCAATTAATAGATATTGGATTGTTTCCAATTTTTGGCTGTTGTGAATAATGCTGCTATGAACATTCATGTGCAAGTTTTTGAATTGATATATATTTTCAAATCTCTTGGATATATACCTAGGAGTGGAATTGACAGGTCATATAGTAAAGTCTATGTTTAACCTACTAAATTAGAATATCTGGGACTAGGGCCTGTTTTAACAACTCTCCAGGTGATTCTATGATCACCAGAATTTGAGAAGTGCTGCCCTAGAGTAAGGGGCAGCAAAGAGCCCAATAGTAAATATTGGGGTTTGTAGACCAAGAGACAAAACTGAGGATGTGAGGTAAGTACTTACTTAATAAGCGCGTAAACATATTTCCAAAAATTTTATTGAAAAATGTAAAACTATAATCATAATAATTGGTAACAGGATTGTTTCTGTTTGTTGGTTTTTGGTTTTTGGAAGCAGGGTCTCACTCTGTCTCCCAGGCTCAAATGCATGGCTCACTGCAGCCTTGACCTCCTGGGCTCAGGTGATCCTCTCAAGTAGCTTGGAGCTACAGGCATGCACTAGCACACCCGGCTACTTTTTGAATTTTTTTGTAGAGTCACGGTACTGTGTCCAGCCAGAAAGTTTTTTGTAATGCAGGTTTACTAATTAGAAGAATCTGTTTCATTTTGTTTTTCACAGAGTTGGGAGGGCAACATTTTACTTAATTGAGATTCAAAGTTGGTGTTCCTGTCATCAAATCAATTGTAGATAGTAATCTGTAAAAACCACTCTTCCAGCTAGGCGCGGTGGCTCACGACTGTAATCCCAGCACTTTGGGAGGCTGAGGTGGGTGGATCACCTGAGGTCGGGAGTTTGAGACCAGCCTGACCAACATGGAGAAACCCTGTCTCTACTAAAAATACAAAATTAGCCAGGCGTGGTGGCGCAGGCCTGTAATCCCACCTACTTGAGAGGCTGAGCAGTAGAATCGCTTGAACCCAGGAGGCAGAGATTGCAGTGAGCCGAGATCGCGCCATTGTACTCCAGCCTGGGCAACAAGAGTGAAAAAAAAAAAATTTGGCCGGGCGCGGCGGCTCACGCCTGTAATCCTAGCACTTTGGGAGGCCGAGGTGGGTGGATCACCTGAGGTCAGAAGTTCAAGACTCGCCTGGCCATCATGGTGAAACCCCATCTTTAAAAAAAAAAAAAAAAAAAAAAATTCTTCCCTTATGGGCTATAAAACAAGTCATGGGCCAGATTTGGCCTTTGGCTCTACTGTGTCAACCAATTCCGGTGCATAGCAGTCCCCGTGGTTTTAACAGCGTGATTAGTGGAGAGCTGTGGCTTTTGCCTCCCATCTCAATTTTTCTTTGAGAAAATCACCTCTCTCCTGACAGTCCTGTTGGGGCTGGCACCTCCCATCCCAGCCCCAGCTAGAGCAGGCAGGCCCACAGGAATCTGAATCTGGAGGGAGTTCTCAGGGGTGGAGCGTAGAGGCTGCAGGAGCCTTCTGATGGCAGGGCCCTGAACTAAGTCCTGCCCTGAGAATCACACTGTTATGTCTAGGCCTTGTGGGATTCCTGAGAATTGTACCCCACCTGCCCCTGCTCTGAAATCTACTCAGCCTTTGTCATATCCATTTATCGATTCGGCTCAGCAACATCTACTAATGAGGCTTAAATCCTGGGCAAGTGTACGTGAAGTGGCCCAGAGATTAAAGATCTGGATCTTCTCCCTCCAGCACCAGCACCCCTGCCCCACAGCCTGGGGATTCTCTGTTCTGCTTGCTATAAATCACTTATTTGTTGCATACTTATATGTGCCAAAATAGGATCCTCTCTTGCCCTATTTGGGTCATGAAATTGTCAAGTGGTACCTATCTTCTAGAAAGCAATCCAGCAGTATATGAGAAGAGTCACAGAAATGTGCCCCCTTGGGGGAAAAGAAATAATCCTAAGTACAGGAAAATGTATTTGAGCAAAGCATTCATGGCGACATTCTGCCTTTCCCTGTTCAGATATGGATTAAAGCTGAATCTACTGCCAGCAAGTACCCACCTCCATTCATTCGGGACGCAGAGGGTTCCCCGCCCTTTCCATTTTGTTGCCTTCCAGAAACAGCTCCCATGATGCCCCGTAATCTCTGTTTCCTTTGATCTCTCTCTCTTCTCCTTCTTTGTCTAAACTTCTTCTTTTAGAAAATAAGCTTTATCCCCTTTGGTTAGTAGCCAGCAAATCTGGATTATTCCCCGTGACCCTTGTGCCTGAGGTAGATAGAACCACCTACTGCACATTCTCCCATCCTTTGAGTGGAAGGCCCTTGAGATAATCCACTTCTCTGCTTAGAGTGGATTCTCGATGTATCACTCTAATGATTTATGAGGTTAAAAGTCTCCCTCTTCAGTAGGGATTAGGTTAAAAGGTTCCTCCTCAGTAGGGATGAGCATAGAGAGGGGAAAGGGACTGACAGGGCCAGAGAATCTCATCCACCACATTTACAATAGTGAACATATTAGAAGCCACCAGATGTTCCAAATACCCTCTTGTACCAGCCAAGGGGGCTGACCCAAGGCAAGGCAGGATCCCAGGAACTAGGGTTGAGTGGGTGGGGGAGGTACTCCAGGCAACAAGACATCAGATCTGAGGATGGGTGCCACAATCAGCCTGAGAAGGTAGGCCAAGGGCCAGTTTTAGAGCAGCAGCCTGGACAGCCTGTTTTATTTTGTTTTTAATTGGTGCAGACACAAGGGGAGTATGGAGAGCCACTGGCTCAGGTCTCAGTGGGTCTCAGATGTGGACTTCTGCTATTTTTTTCTTCAAATGCAATTGCATATTTAGTCCCAGAGAGTGACTCTGACAAGACCAAAAGAGAACATTTGGCATTTGGCCTTGACCTTTTCTCCACCTCTGGACAGTTGATATCACCTGTGGTACCTTATGAATTTCTACATTTCTTGTGAGTTTCATAACAATGTTATACCACATTACTAGGTGAAAGGAATATTAATTGTTCAGTGTGAATGTTAAAATAGCTGACAATCTTTTATTTTTAATTTTAATCTATTTATTTGTTTTGAGACTGGGTTATGAGACTGGCTAATGTTTGTATTTTAGGTAGAGATGGGGTTTTACTATGTTGCCAAGGCTGGTCCTGAACACTTGGGCTCAGGAAATCCACCCCACTTGGCCTCCCAAAGTGCTGAGATTACAGGTGTGAGCCACCACACCCAGTCTAAAATAGCTGACAATCCTTATAACCCTCTTAAGGCATATTTACATTTTATAGTATACTAGGAAGCTCAAAAATTGATGGTAATTCAGGTTTTTATCAGTATTTGAGAAGGCATTATCTAAGTTGTCAGATCTAGGGGTGGTGGTGAGTGTGATATACAAATTGGGAGGTATATCAAAAAGTCTGGAGCAGGCAGAAGAATGCAGGAAGAGGTCAGGGAGTGAGGGACTGGATTGAGAGGGCCAAGATTTAGGGTCTGAACAGGGCTGACATCAGGGTGTGGGAGTCTGGACCCAGGTAAAACTTAGTGTCGTTGTGTGGGTCAGAAGACAACAGAGGATTTTTTTTTTTTTAAAGACGGGGTTTCACCATGTTGGTCAGGCTGGTCTTGAACTCCCAACCTCAGGTGATCCGCCCACCTTGGCCTCCAAAGTGCTTGGATTACAGGCAGAGGATTTTTAAGGAAACTATGGCCCATCATCTCAGTGGACCAGGCAGCCTTTGGGAATGATGGTCACAAAGACTCTGTGGCAACATAGAAAATGCTAATAGTGGCTGGGCACAGTGGCTCACACCTGTAATCCCAGCACTTTGTAAGGCTGAAGTGGGTGGATCACCTGAGGTCGGGAGTTTGAGACCAGCCTCGTCAGCATGGTGGAAACCCCATCTCTACTGAAAATACAAAAATTAGCCAGGTGTGGTGGCAGGCGTCTATAATCCCAGCTACTCTGGAAGCTGAGGTGGGAGAATTGCTTGAGCCTGGGAGGTGGAGGTTGCAGTGAGCTGAGATTGCGCCACTGCACTCCAGCCTTAGCAATAGAGCGAGACTCCATCTCAAAAAACTAAAAAAAAAAAAAAAAAAATGCTAATGGTGTCATACAGAATACAGAACTTTATGGACCTATGGTACACACACATGAAACAAGACTGGAAGGGGTTACACCTAGATGTAAGCAGTGCTTGTGTTCATAGGGTGGAGTGACATTGTGGGTTTATTTTCTCTCTATTTTTAAATAAAACAATGGCTCAGTTCAGGAGGTAATGGAGTCAGCATCTGATCCAGCAGCTCCGGGGGCCCCTGGGAGAAGCTACCTCCCACTGCCTGGCCAAGAAGATCTAGAGAGGCTGAGAGACTCCCTTTCCCTCTCCTGGCTTCCTGAGCCACAAATCTAAAGCCACATTCCTTGGGTGACTAGGCAGGGATTGGGGGCAGACGTTGAAATTAGCAAGGCCCTGCTTTGGGGTAGCCAGCCTGCTGGGGTTCCTGTCCTAGCGCCAGCTCCTCTGCTGCCATCCCTTCCCCACCCCATACATCCCCACTTCCCCAGCCAATTGGGCCCAAAGTGCCCTCACTGATGTGTTGGGGAAGCATCTGCTTCTCTCCAGATCCTCAGGAGTCCCACATGGGTGGTCCTGTGTGATGGGCTACTGTGGCACATGCTCTGAGCCCCTCCGGAGCCCACCCACTATGGCTTAGCTCTTCCCACCCAGGACCTCCTCAGGGCTTCTCAGCATTCCAGAAAGGCAAGGAGATTTTCTTGGGGCCAAGGCATTGCTGGGCTGCTCTGTCCCAGCCAGGCCCTTGGCAGGCTCCCTGCTTCAACTCTATTGCCTTCTCTCTGGTCCTCTCTCACCCTTCAGAGACTATTAAATCCCATAGTCCAGGCTTCAGGGTCTCCAATAAAAGCAGAATATGGCCTGTAGGGACTTATAAATATGTTGACAGTAAGTATTATTAAGAAATTATGTGGCTGGCTATGGTGGCTTACGCCTGTAATCCCAGCACTTTGGGAGGCTGAGGGGGGTGGATCACGAGGTCAGGAGATAGAGACCATCCTGGCCAACATGGTGAAACCCCATCTCTACTAAAAATACAAAAATTAGCTGGGCATGGTGGCATGTGCCCGTAGTTCCAGTTACTCAGGAGACCAAGGTCAGAGAATCGCTTCAACCTGGAAGGTGGAGATTGCAGTGAGCAAAGATTACGCCACTGCCCTCCAGACTGGGCGACACCGCGAGACTCCATCTCAAAAAAAAAAAAAAACCACTATGTAAAAATTATTTATTTTTCTGTAAAAGAGATAGAACTTTTATCTGTAAAAGAGACAGATCTTCTAATCTAACTAGAAACTAAGGTAAAAATTAAAAGGGTTAGACTTAAACTCTTAAAAAAGATTGAGCCCTGTCAGAGTCAGCCTGATGTAGTGGACAAGTTGCTCATGAATTACTCCTGGTATTTGCTAAAAAATGCAGGTTTCTGGGAATCTCTGAGCCTACTCTGGCTCCAGAGGCTGCCCAATTAAAAAAAAAAAAAAAGCAGGTTCCTGAGCCCAGCTCCAGAGCTACCAAACCAAAATCTTGGGGAGGTGAGGACGGGGAGTCTGAATGTAACGTGTTCCCTAGGAGATTCTGAAGCACACTGCACCGGTGGTTTAGGGGGTTCCATGCCAGGAGAGTGTGGGTGCCTGCCTTCCCAGCACTAGCTGCCAGGAGGCTGGCCAGCACAGACACAGGCCTCCTTCCCAAGAGATCACCAGACCTGGCGAGGAGGAAGATGCAGTGAGTAACAGGAGTTGCAGTATGGGTTTGTACCCAGTTCTCTGTGAGCACACAGGAGAGGGGAATTCTCAGAGAAGGAAGACATCTCACGGAATGAGTCTCTGGGGCCAGATCATGAGGGCTCAGTAGAGTTGACCAGCTGAAGAAGGGAGCAAAGGTATCCCAAATTGAGGGCATAGCATGGGCAGAGGCACAATGTGGAGCCGTAAACAGTTTAGGCCTGGGGCACAGTAGAGAGTAGAGGGAGGAGGCCAGAGAGATGAGGGGGCTGGTCCTCCTGCTGGTTTGTGTTTCATCCATTTGGCTAATCTGAGAATAATACTTCCCAGAATCCCCTTCTCTAAAGGGGTCTGGGGTAGATTTGGTCAAAAGAGGAGCTTGCATGAGATTTGGAAAATAAAAGTGAAGCAGCACCATGACTCTCAGAGGGTTGTCAGGGTCACGTGCTGTGGGCGGATCACAAGGTCAGGAGTTCGAGACCAGCTTGACCAACATGGTGAAACCCTGCCTCTACTAGAAATACAAACATTAGCTGGGCGTGGTGGCAGGCGCCTGTAATCCCAGCTACTCGGGAGGCTGGGGCAGGAGAATCGCTTGAACCCGAGAGGCAGAGTTTGCAGTGAGCTGAGATTGTGCCACTGCACTCCAGCCTGGATGACAGAGCAAGACCCTGTCTCAAAACAAAACAAAACAAACAAAAAACTTTAATGAAGATGTGACTATTAGAAAAAAGGGAAATAAAGTGATTGAGGAAAGGAAAGTAACTTGTGCACAAAGACGCAAAGAACAAGCAACCGAAAGGCTCAAAACATTTTTCCAGGCCTGGGGGATGAGGTGGAGAGAGTCTGTTAGAGCCACTCCAGGAGGAGGGCTGCCTGGGACTAAAGCTGGTGTTTATGATCCAGTATTTCACTGGCATTCTTAGTGGTGGCGGTAGTGGTAGCAGAACGAGTGTGCCAAGGCCCACTGGCCCCTTGCTGGTTCACTCAGTTGCCAACATATACTGAGTACCTGCTGCAGGCCAGGCTCTGTGGTCTCAGATCTTGAGAACAAGCCAGCTTAGTCCCTGGATCATAGAGCTTGCAACTGGGCAGCAGAGGCAGACTTAACATGAGACAAATATAAAATGACAACTGGTGACAAGGGTTGGGAAAAAGAATGGTGGGATCCTGTTTTAGATGGGATGGTCAGGGAAGGCCTCTGAGGAGGTGACATTTGAGCCGAGATGGATGGCAGAGAATGTAAGAAGAGCGTCCCCAGCGGAGGGAACTGCATCGTCATAATCGGGAGCCAGTGCTTTCGAGGAACTAGCAGACAGGCAGGGTGGGTGGAGAGTGGGAGCCAGGGCCGGGCTGGGGGTGTGAGGACACTAACAAGGGACCAGCTGGAGGGGGCGGGGCTGACCATGCAGGAATTGGAATCTTTCAGTAAAGGCCCGACCAAATGATTCTTCAGGGTCCTTGTTCCCCCAGGTTTCAGTGGCATTTTAAAGGTGCTGTCACAAAAGTCTGTGGAGTCTGTTTCCACCCCTCCATCTCATTTAAGAAGGGGGCATCCAGGGCATCGTTGAACAGGTGACCTAGAAGCTGTTCCTTGGTCCAGTTCCTGCAAATTGCCCCGCAGCATTTTTAGAAAATGTTCCCTTTTAGATTCTATTTATCTTAGCCAAATTGTCGGGGAAAATAAGTCCCTACAAAAAGCAATCACTGGCAAACAAAAAGAGTTATTATCTTAAATTGAGGCTGGTTTCTAAGGAAAAAAATAAAAAAGACCACCAAATGCCACAGGGCCACCCACCCCCCGGACCCCAATCCCCAGCTCATACGTGAGGATGATGGCTCCATCGCCCTCCCTGTAAGTGCCAGGCTGAACACCGGACCCTGTGCAAAGGGAAGGAAACAAACAGAGGAAGGAAGGCAAGAGATTAGAGAAGCTGACGGATGTAAATAGCCTCTGAGGAGCCACACTGTCCCGGCATTTCTCCCCAGGGAGCCTTTTATACCAAGGAATCTGGTTGTCTGAATGAAAAATGATATCATTTATTTCTTTAGTCAGAGCTGAGCTGTTTTCTTCAAACATGGAAATAACACCACAGCACCAAATTGTTGGCCAAATGATAGAGATATCTGTAATGTGGTCACTTCATATTGTCCAGGGTAAACAACCACGGACTTGGTTCCTTGGGAAGGGTCCTGTTGCCCCCATGGTTGCAAAGCTACAGAGGGACTTGAATGAAAGAAATGCTTTGGAAAAGTTGTCCCAAAGCCCTTGCCTGCCGCCGAGCTGGGAGGAAGCTGGGCATTTCATTCCTGCTGCTCAAATCATGCTCCGGCAGCCAAACATCCATTAATTCAACAAATATTTATGGAGCCTGGATTCTGGCCAAGCCCTGTGCAAAAGCACTGAGGCTACAGTTGTGCAAAGGCCAGGATCCTGTTCCCGACAGCCTCATAGTCCAGAGGAGACAGCCAACTTCAGCCTGTGTGGCAACCTTGTAACGCAGCCTGGATGTGGCATGGTGGTCAGCTCTGTGGGGAAGGCAGTCTCCTCAAAAGGAGACTCAAAGGGGAATTTCCTGGCCGGAGGAGCTTGAGGAGGGGATCCTAGGCAGACTAAGGAAAACGTGCAAAAGCAAAGAGGCTTGAAACCCCCTGGGCGATTTGGAAATTAAGAGAAATATGATATTGCAGAGAACAAAGTGCTAAGGAAGTCAGTGGTCAAATGTGTGGCTGGACAGGTAGGCAGATACCAGATCATGTACTTGTAAGCTAAGGAGTTTAGAGTTGAGATTTTAGGTGATAAATTCCATGGAGGAATTGGAGCAGGGAAGTGGCATGATTAGACTTTTGTATTAGAACACTCTCTCATCTCTGTCCTGAAGAAACACTACCATATGTCGTATCAAGAGACAAATGCAGGCATCTTCCTTAGTGCATTGCTTTTGATGGTGAAAACACTGGAAACAAACCAAATGTCCATCAGCAGAAAAATAGATAAGCAGGCCAGGCACGGTGGCTCATGCCTGTAATCTCAAATACTTTGGGAGGCTGAGGTGGGCAATTGCCTGAGGTCAGGAGTTTGAGACCAGCCTGGCCAACATGGTGAAACCCTATCTCTACTAAAAATATAAAAAATTAGCTAGGCCTGGTGGAGCGCGCCTGTAGTTCCAGCTACTTGGGAGGCAGAGGCAGGAGAATTGCTTGAACTCCGGAGGCAGAGGTTGCTTGAGCCAAGATTACACTACTGTATTCCAGCCTGGGCAATAGAGTGAGACTCTGTCTCAAAGAAGGGAAAAACAGATAAGCAAATAGTGGTATAGTCATAAATTATAATACCATTCATTCAAGATTTTAAAATAATCCTGTGTGGCTAGATCTTAAAAGCATAATTTTGAGTAAGAAATAAGGTGAGTTTCAGAATATGTATGGTGTGATAAAATGCATGTGAAATTTAAAAACACACATTTATATATTGATTATAAATAATATATGTAGGACCATATAAAAACATGGATTGTTGCCTTTGGAAATGAAGGGAAAGGCATGGAAAGAGAGAAATACAAAGAGAACTTTAGAATTTTTCTAGTGATTTTATATAAAAAAAAAATACTAGTGGGGTATGGTGGCTTCCACCTATAATCCCAGCACTTTGGGAGGCCAAGGCAAGAGGATCACTTGAGCCCAGGAGATAGAGGCTGCAGTGAGCTATGATCATGCCACTGCACTGCAGTCTGGACAACAGAGTGAAACCCTGTCTAAAAAATCAATACTATAGATGGAGCCAAAATGTTAACATATTAAATTTCCTGTATTTAAAATATATTTTGAACTTTGCTTTTTTAAAACACAGAGAAAGCAAGTCCATCTGGCAGTGGCAGAGCAGATGGAAGGAAGGAGACTGGGGAAAGGGGCCCCAAGCCAGTCTCTCTCCACACAGCTCCTCCTGGGCGGAGGAGAGCTGGAGGCTGACCTTGGGGACCCAGGGGGTCATGTGCACAGAAAACCCCTCACCTTCTTGGGCTGCTTTTGGCCTCTGGGCAGAGCAGAGGCGTGGTCCTGGCATCTTGTCTGGTGCCCCTGGAAGATATGGGGCTCTGCCTTAGATACCATTCTAACTTGGGATGTCAGTACCATGTTTGGACACCTGCCAACCAAGGGGTAGAAACAGGAGGCTTTTAGAATACCTAGGAAAGCTTGGCATTGTATTTTCAGAGTAAAGATGGTGTGAATGTGTGTGCGTGCACATGTGAGCACATGTGCAAATCCAGGACCATAATGAAAGAGAATCTTCCCCAAGGGGGTTTGCAGTGGATGCTGTGACTAATATAGTCACTAATGAGGATGCTCTTCCACAGTTCAGACAAGTGAGAATGAATTATGAATCTTTCCAGAAGGAATTCATTTCTAGACTCCTCCTTACCCTTCAGATCTCCATTGCCTGCCCTAGAGTCTTAGCTGAATAGCATGAACCTGTATCCATTCACATATATTTATACATCTGGCTTAGAGCCACAATAGGGAAGAACGTACAGCAGGAAAGGGCTTGCACTTTCTCAGGCTGATGTAGTCCTTTGCCTCCATCCCAGCCTGGATCGTCTAGGCATCCATTAAATAAAACTGCAGGCATTTCTGCAACTATATACGAATTGTGACACATCTGTATGTGCTAGAAGGAGTTCAAGGGCATCAATATTCCTATTGTAATACATCTGCCCAGTGCTAGCAGCCTTACTTAAACCTATCAAGAGCCTAAGAAATAAAGATATGCACCAGCCTGAGCAACAGGCTGACGGGGCTTCATCCCATCTCTACAAAAAATACAAAGATTAGCCAGGCATGGTGGCAACTGCCTGTACTCCCAGCCACTCTGGAGGCTGAGACAGGAGGATGGCTTGAGCCTGGGAGGCAGAGGCTGCAGTGAGCTCTGTTCGCTGCACTGCACTCCAGTCTGGGTGACAGAGCAAGACCCTGTCTCAAAAAAATAAAAATGTGCATAGCTACATAATTAATAATATGCAAATATTCTTCCTTAGGGCCACTTGGTCTTTAACATAGAGAGTCAAGAGAACAGACAGAGACTCATTCTCTCTCTTTTCGTCACACACACACCCCTCTCTACTATAATTATTATGTTGGCTTCCAGATCAGGGTTTAGAGCCTTGGCAAGGAGACGCCTGAAAGGCACCCAAGGCAATTAGTGGTGTCCCTCCTCCACCCCCTACATACCTTCAGCGGCTTTGCACTTGCTGCTCCCTCTCCCAGAGCTCACACCCCCAGATCCTGTGTGGCTGACTCTCCCATCACATTTAGGTCTTAGCTCAAATGCTGCCTCCTCAGAAATGCCTGGCCCAGCTACCTCCAGGGCTGTCTATATGCTCACCAGCTTTATTTTTCTCTGGGGAACTTTCCGTACCCGGGCATTGTGCTAAACATTTATTTGTTATCCATCCATGATCCAGCTCCTTGCCGACACTCACTGTGAGCTCCATGAGGCTCCAAGATCACAGCCACACGCCCAGAGCCAGGGTGGTGCCTAGCTCACAGCTGGCATCCAGTCAGTAGCAATGGAATGAATGAATGATCACCCTCCCTTCCTCTCCATCCCCGCCCTCTCCTTTCTCTCACTTCCTCTTCTGCCCCATCTCCCCTGCTTCCGCCTTAAGTCTGCTGGCAGGACCAGCCTCAAGAAGTTGTCAGGCAGGGGAGGTGCGTGCTCTGCACCCTCTCTTTCCTGCCTCCCTTTTGGGTACATATCTCTCCTACCTGCAGCTGCCCACTGCCAGCTCTGGCCTTCTTGGTGGGCAGAAGCTTAGGTACTCCAAGCAATCATAGGGAAATTGGGCATTGGAGGGTAGCAGTAGGAAAGGATTCAGTACATGCCAAGGAATGTTGAATTGAGTCTCTCCCACCCACAGATAGCCATGCACTTGCAGAGCTTGGGTTCCATCTCTAAAGCAGAATGCCATTCCGGGCACCTTTCAGCACCCATGACTCAGTGTCTAGCCTTTCCTGCAGGAGTTGGTGCTGCCACTATGGCAACTCAGCCCCTCTCTTCTCATGATTCATTACCTGGGTTCTTCCTGCAGTGATTTACAGTATCTATTTTATTTTATTTTTTTGAGATGAAGTCTTACTCTGTCACCCTGGCTGGAGAGCAATGGCATGATCTCGGCTCACTGCAAACTCCACCTCCTGGGTTCAAGCAATTCTCCCATCTCAGCCTCCCAGTACCTGGGATCACAGGCATGCGCCACCATGCCCTCCTAATTTTTGTATTTTTAGTAAAGATGGGGTTTCGCCATGTTGGCCAGGCTGGTCTGGAACTCCTGACCTCATGTGATCCACCTGCCTCGGCCTCCCAAAGCACTGGGATTACAGGTGTGAGCCACTGCTCCCGGCCAACAGTATCTGGCTCTACCCCCAGTCCCACTTGTGTAATCGGCTTAGATAGAGAGAGTTGCTGTATGCCAGCCCCATGCCTGCACCACCCACCCCACCCAGCATGCTCTCCTCTTGCTCCCTCTCCTTCTGCTGTCTCTCCTCACTGCCCTTCCATATCCTAGGCAGCCTTCAAAGCTCCCTTCTCACTTCCCAGGGACCCATGGACGCCCTTCTCCCCTGAAGCCCTCCACCCGCTCTGGTCTCTCCATTCTGGTGGCAAAACGTCACAAACTCCACAGGGATGCCTCTTTTCACTCATTTTCCACTTGACTCCCAGCGAGATTATAAACTGCTTGAGAGTGGGAGCTTTGTCTTATCCTCAGAGACCTAGTGTGTGTTTTGGGCGGGGGGTAAGAGTGGTGGGGGAGGAGTGGGGGTGACCTATTTCCTTCTATCCTTCTGTCTTACTCTCAGACTATTAATACAAGCCCTGAGTCTGGCTGTACCCTTGGAACATGTGCCCCGCCCCCTGCAACAAAACGCTGCCCCTCCCAGCTAGGTCTGTTGTTTGTTCCTTTTCTGATTGGCGCCAGGCTCATAGACCCCATGTAGGTAGAATATAACTTTCCATAAATAACCTCTAACCTGCCCTACAATTTAGCCTTTGGGTTTTTTCCCCCTAGTGGTAATGGGATTGCAGCCTGGGCTGATCCATCCTGTACCTTCAGGTTTCAGAAGGCAGACCCCAGGTCTGGGCATGGCTTGGAATTCCTGGTCCCCCCATGTTGCCTTCCTGGCAAGGACTTGGCACACTGAGGAACGGCGGACTCTCTTCCACCTGTGAGCAGCCGTGCGCTGGCAGTCTTTGCTTGGGCTGTGTCTTCTGCCTAGAAGCCTCCTTCTCCACCCGAAAAATCTCTAAGCAGCAGCCGCTTGGAAGCCTTCCCTGACCGCTATCCTTCATCCCTACCACAGAGCAAATTACTCCTGTCTTGATTTCCCGTAACACTTCGTACAGAACAGTGTGACCTGATTATTGCCCATGTGCCCACCAGGATCTGCGCAGCTCAAGTGAGGGGCAGGGCCAGGTACTGAGCCCAAGTGTGGCTGTGGGCAAAACACTGAACCCCTTGCTGCTTCAGTCTCCTCAGATTCAAACACCAACCTGGGGCTGGGTGTGGTGGCTCACACTTGTAATCCCAGCACTTTGGGAGGCTCAGACAGGTGGATCACTTGAGGTCAGGAGTTTGAGACCAGCCTGGCCAACATGGTGAAACCCTGTCTCTACTAAAAATACAAAAATTAGCCGGGCGTGGCACTATACACCTGTAATCCCAGCTACTTGGGAGGCTGGGGCAGGAGAATCGCTTGAACCTTGGAGAGCAGAAGTTGCAGTGAGCCGAGATCGTGCCACTGTACTCCAGCCTGGTGACACAGTGAGACTCTGTCTCAAAAAAAAAAAAAAAAAAAAAAAACCACACACCTAGCTCAGAGCCTGTGTCCCACCCACTGGACTGCACTGCCTCTCAGGGCTGGAAGATGTCTCTGCTTCCTACCTGCCCTCATACTCCAAGGCCTGAGACACTCATGATGCAGGGAATTTCTGCAGGTGCCCACTGAGGCCTCCTCGGGGGCTGGAGCCACAGGAAGGAGCTGGCCGCTGATACCCACTCATACCTATCAGAGACTTGATGATGATGATGAATTCAAGTAGCTATTGGGAGTTAAACTGACAAGTCATCAGGAGGGACCTCAGCTTTCTTTGGGGAGTGGGTTCCCCAAGGTAGGCTGGAATTAATTTAAAGCTTTCCAGCTGACCAGCCCATCTTAGGGCAACTGAAGAGTAACTTTGAAGTTATTCTTTATCTGACGATGCTCACTCAGCTAGCATCCAGCATTATTAGACACCCTGGGGAGGTGAGACTTTGAGAGAAGTACAGGACGCTGGCCCTGCTTTTGAAGATCCTACATTTTCACCTGGGAGGCATAAAATCCACACCTGGAAGACGACAAAGCTCCCTTTGAGCTGGTCCTGAATTGTACCTGGCTTCCTGTTATCTATGCCACTATTAAGCAGGGCTTGGCCAGGCTGGTCCTCCGTGAGTGATTGCCAAATGGAAAACAGAATTAGGAACCAAAGTAGTGGTGTGGACAAAAGGGGCTGGAACCTCAGAGGAGAGAGGATCATGGGAGGTGGACTGTCTCTGGAACACTGGGGGAAGAGGGCACAAGTAACGTGGACCTAAAGAAGGAGGATGAGTTATTGGCGGTGCTAAGTGTAGACGGCAAACTAAGGAAGCAGGGACCTGCATGACCATCTGGAGTTGGTAGGAAGGTTGGCAGAGTAGGAGGTGGGAGTCAAGCAGGAAAGGCCTCCCGTGTCAGACTGGGAAACCGCACTTGATCCTGGGCAAGGGAGAGCTATTGAAGACTCTTGAGCAGGGGAGTGATACAATGAGAACAGCATTTTTGGAAGCTAGCATGGAGGGCAGGTTGCTAAAAGGAGACAAGGCTGAGGTTATGACAATGCCCTGGGCGAAGAAATGAGGTCTGGGTTTGGAAAGGAAGGGACAAACATGACTTTTCAAAGGAAGACATAATTGCCGCAAGGGCCACCAGAGAGCCGTCAAAGGTGTGTTCAAGGTTTGAGCCCTAGTGAACAACAGAAGGGTGTCAACTTTGACATAAATGGCATCATGTGTGGTCAACAAAATGAGACCACATCCGTTTGGTCATGATTCATCGTCTTTATTAACAATGTCTCTGGACTGGAAGAACAGACTGTTATTTCATAAGCAATATTAACATTACCATTCTCTACAAGAAAAACTTTTGCATAAATAACTTAAGTGAGAAAATAAATATGTAACTTAACTCTTTAAAAACCACTACTTTCACTCTTGTGGACAAGTCCCACGTGGAAGGATTGTAAGAAACGACCAGTCCTGCAGGCTTTCGTACGGCATCTGCTTCTGTTTCAAACATTTTTTTTAAAAAAATGAAAACTATACAGAAAGTAAGAGGTTGTCTGGAAATGATTTTCAAAAAGATTTTTGGGTGGCAGCTATTATGCTCTGCAGTCGCTCAGCATATGTACAGCACTTGTGATTTTTCTCCCAATAATATTATTTTAGTGTAAGAAATGCCATCACATGTAAGAGAAGGAGGAAGCTGTTTTCTAGGCAGCAATGTGTCTGTGAGCAGTGGGCAGAAGGTGGCATCTCAGAAGGGATGTGCTGGTCTGGGAGTGTGTGGTGGCTGCTCTCTCCGGCCTGCTAGACCAGTGTCGTGGGACCTTGAACTTCTCTTCGGAAGGTGACTTTAAAATATGGCTGTGGGTGGGAGTAGGGATGCTGCTCTTTGGGAAGTTGGTGGGGGATGTGATTTCTATCCCTCCCACCACCTTTAGGACCCTCTCCTTCTCTACCCCAGTGGATAATGTTATTCCTTTGAGATGGAGGGGTGGAGGTAGCCAAACATCTGGGGAGGCCAGGCTGGGAAGCAACGTAGCTTCTTTCAGGGGTTTGTCAGTCATAAATATGTCAGCCAGAAATAGGCTTTTTACTCTTTTTTTTTCCCCCTGTTTGTTTTTCATCTTTGGCTGTCAGATGAGAGCATCACAACTCTGAATTCTGAATTCTGGAAGTGACATTGGCATTGAGTCAATGCAACCTCATTCATTTATTCTCTCTCTCTCTCATCTCTGCCCATTCAAAAGGCACTGGAGTGCTTGGAATCATATGCCAGTAGAATCCTCGAGATCCTGAACCCATCTCCACCCTCATTTTACAAAGTGGAAATTGAGGTCCCGAAAGAGAATTGTGGAGTTCAAGGTTACACAGCAAGTTAGTGGAGCCAGGACTAGAAACCACATCTACAGATACCCCTGGTCTTGTGCTCTGGGTACGCCACAGGCTTTCTGCTGGGCAGTGAGGTTTCTTAACCAGTCCCTGGACTTGTCACACTCCCGAAAGGCTCCCTTAAAACCCCAGAGCAGTGAAAACGCTTCCATTTCTGCCTCCTCTGAAGTGGGATCAGCAAAGGCAGGCGGCCCGGAGGCGGAGGCGGGGCTGCGTGGCTCAGTGTCTGTGACTCTCAACTCCCTCCCCCACCCCGCGGGACCCCTCAGCTGACCGGCCGAGGTGAGCCTTGCCGGTATCCGGGATGCCGCAGGGCCTGGAAGGTCTGGGCCCCCTGCCCTGGGTTGCAGGCATTTACAATGAAATATAAACAATCAAACCACGCGCAGAGGACAGAAACGTGGGGCGCAGGGCCGGGGAGCCTGCCGCGGGGTGGGGCGCGGGTGGACTCTAGTAGGCGTTCTCCAGCTCCGCCTGGTTGGCTTTGGCGCCCTGGGCGCGGGGCCGCGGCTTCCGGCCCTTCTGCGGCCTCGTGGCCTCGGGCCCGAAGTCCTTGAGCTCCGACTGGTTGTGGAAACGGGTGAGGCGCTTGCACTTGCACGAGGCCACCAGGCGCACCTTGCGCGCGCGCGGGGCCGCACCGCCGGGACACAGCAGCTGCACGCGCTGCGCGCGGTAGCGGTCGGGGATGCAGCGAAAGTCAGGCCCGCTCGGGCGCCACCATTTGCCACGTCCGATGGCGTTGGGCAGCAGGCGCGCGGGGCCGCACTGGCCGGAGCACACCAGCTCGGTGACCGGCTTGGCGCTGCGGCACGGCCCGTCGGTCACGTAGCGGGTGAAGTGCAGCTCGCGGCAGCTGTACTCGGACACGTCTGCGGAGAGAGACACTCGTGAGGGTGGCCGCCCACCGGGCCACCACAGCCCTGGCCCGGCCCGGCCCGGCCCGGCCCTGCCCCGCCCCCTCCACCCCAGCCCTACTTTTGCAAAGCCTGCCTCTCCGGATCGCCAGAGGCTTTTGTCCCTGAACACCTATTGCAGGAAGATCCCAGATCCTCTAAAGCTGGTGGAAACCTCTCCTGCGCACCCTGTCTCCTCAGAGCCAAATGACTGCTGGGGAGCAAACACCAGGGTTCCATCGCTCACTGCAGGTGGCATCTTGGGCAAGTTCCTTAACCTCTCTCTTTCAGTCTGTAAAATGGGCTGCTGCCCCAAGCATTACGAGTTAATCCATTACGCACACAATGCAGAGAATACCATTTGGCACATACAGCTGGAAGCATCAGCTGTTATTATGTATTTATTATTATTATTATTTCTCTCCTAGGGATCCTCTTATGATTTAAGCCACACTTATGCCACAGGGACCCTGGCCTGGGCAGGGTAAGTAAGTACTCGCCACACCTTCTGCCTGGCTCTGGCTTTTCCCAAATTCCTTTTCCAGCCACTTGGGAGGGGTGAACAGGAGATGGAGAAAGGAGTAGAGGTTAATTGAAGGTAATAAATCAGGGCAGCTGCTGTGGAGGTGACAGAAGGGGAGGTGATCAGGACAGGAATTCATTAGACTTGAAAGGAATCAAAGGCACAGTGTCCAACGCCCTCGTTATCAATGAGAATACCGAGGCCCAGCCACAGAAAAGAACGTGCCCAAAAGGCAGGGCTGCGTGATCCAGACTTCACTTCCCTGGGGTCGCAGCACCTTTTGGCTCCCAAAAGAGGGGAGGCTCTGCTTTCGAGCACCGGTGGGAGGCTGGGCTGGGGGACAGAGCCGAGGGCTGCTTTTTACTCTAGTAGAGGCCTGAGCTCTGACCAAAACTTACGGGTTCAGCAGCCATATACATTTACCCAGCTGTCTGCTGGGCACATTTCTTGTTCTGTGTTATTTGAATGGGCACCTCATGGTGATACTCCCTGGGCGAGCAGAGATTGGGTTCGGAGGAATGGCCTGATCCCCTGCGCACACCTTGACCACGTCTCCTACAGTGGACTTGGGTGGGAGCTTTTTAAATAGCTTGTCCTCGTGTGTGTACCAGTCTACCCCCAGAGGTTTCATGGGGATAGTTCTGATGTGACACGAAAGAATGAAAAATAGTCTTCAGACCAAAACAGAGAGAGGGCAGAGAAGGCCATCCCCACCCTTCCCCCACTCTGGAGAGCAAGCACCGCAGGGGAGATGCGGCCGCTGACATAGTCTGGGGTTGCTTTCTGGTGTGTGGGCTGGTTTGCATCCTCACCTCTATAGGGCTGGGATGTATATGTGGGGGGGGCATTTGCCCAGGGAACGGGGCATTTTGGGGCTTTCCAAGAATAGTGCCCTTAGGTCAGTCACTTCCTCTGCAGATTGTGACTTTGTTTTGAGCATGTGGCTTCCTCGGGGGCTGTGGCCCCTCACAGGAGCCCAGCAAGGTGGACAGCTTGTGTTTGGGTTCCCTACAGCCCTTCAGGCAGTCACTGGAGCCCAGATGACCTTGCCTAGAAGGGGGGCTGTGGGAGGAGGCACCTTTGCCCTCTATTTCAAAGGCACAGCGTCCTGGCTGGCCTTCCCTGTGGTGGCCCTTTTTAGCGCCCCATAATCCCAACAGGTTGTGAGGCAGGGAAGGCTGGGGTGCAGGAGCCTGGGTAGTGGGCTTCTCTGCCAGCTGGATAATGGCCAGACGGCAGTGAAGCCCTTAGTCTGAAGTGTCACTCCAGTCCCCACCCACAGCCCCGTGATTCCTGCCAACCGTAGAAGCAAATGTGCACACTGTCACCTGGGCTTCTCTGTGCAGGCCTGACAGGAACCCAGGGTCTCCTTTCCTTTTCCCTCCCCTGGAATGAAGCAAGGCTGGGACTGGGGTGGCCACTGAGGACAGATGTGCCTACTCTGGCACAGAGGATGCTGCATGCCCTCTAGGACCTGGACGCAGCTGCACCCATGTCAGGGGCTAAACCTGTGCCAACAATGCCCATTCCTTCAAATGCCAGCTCCCTGGGCAGGCCATGGGCAATGCACACTGCAGGGGTGCCTCTCTGGCCTTCCTCTCCCACTGCTTTGTGGGGATCTGTCCCCAACACCCCCCCACACACCAGGGCTGTCTTGCAGTTGAATCAAACCAGGTTCAAACTCAGCTCTTCTCCTCACTACCAAGTTACTGAGTGCCTGGAACCTGTTTCTTTCCCTTCAAGCTAGGGGCTCACCTTCTGGGGTTCCATGACGTGGGCCTGTGTAGTGGGGACAGCCACAGGCAGCATAGAGTGTCTGGCACCCCACAGGTGGTGCTCTGTGGATGGGAGGCTCCCTCACCTTGTTCCCTCCCCAATGGTACCAGCAGTTGAATGTGGTTCCTATGTTCCCAGGGGGAGATTCTTTGAAACCTTTTCTTTTCTGAGCCCCTGAGCCTGTTCTGATGCCCTGATGCCATACCCTCACCACCCCAGCCTCCTCCCTGCCCTGGGCTCTCACTGACAGACTCCACCTGGCCTCACGCCCCTGCACCTGAATTCAAAGGCTGCACCAGAGCCATCCTTCCCCCACCTCCAGTCAGAACTGTTCTTCCACCAGTGCTGGCAGAGGCCAGCAGTCTTCACTGGGTCTACCCCAGTCTTCAAAGCCTCCCAAAGAGAAGTTTCTAAAACCTCCCCAGGACCCTTTTACTAAGAATTCTCTCCTCCACCCCATACCTTTGGTCTCAAAAGGGTGGTGGGGAGGCCGCCCTCCGTTCTCCGCCCGGTTCATGGTCTTGTTGTTCTCCAGCTCTGGTGGAGGCTCGGGGTACTCTCCCAGCTCAGGGATGATTTCCGTGGCATCGTTCTTGAAGGCCTGCCACCCCTGGGCCTCCACCACACGGAAGGCTGCATGCACCAGCAGGCAGACGAGACACAGGGCTAGAGGGAGCTGCATGGTGCCAGCCAGAGGAGGGCACGCAGCCTTCCAGTAGCACAGGCTCTGGTCCCCAGCCGAGACACGGTCGCCTTTTTAAAGCCCCCCTCTGCCTTATGCCAGCCAATGAGGACAGGCTGGGGCAGGGCTGGTCCCCTGTTTCTCTCAGTCCTCGGGGGAGGGAAAGGGGTGTGCTCAGAGCAAACCCTCCCTAAAGACTTCTCCTCTAGCTCAGCAAACTTCCAAATTGCTGCTGGCACTCCCAGGTGACCCAGAGAGAGGGGGCGTGTGAGGCTTGGCCCAAGCCTGCTCTCCAGCACCTCCCACGTGCTGGCGGCTGTGGTTTTCAGATATCAAAATGAGCTCTGGCTTTTAATTGTCCCTGGGCCCTTGGGCATTCTCAAAACAAGCTGTGGACCCACTAAACAAAGAAAATATGCAGTTCTGAGTGCTTTGCAGGGCTGAGCCCAGCCTATTCCATTTCTCAGGCCAAGTTCATTTGTCACCCCACCAACAAATGGCCCAAGGGGTGTCTGTTTGACCCCCATAGACCCAGCCAGAGGCAGAAAGATGCTTTTTAAGAAATCTCATTGGTCCCAACTCCACAAGTCTCAGCATTGACTGTTCTGACCAAGGAAGCCTCTCTCTTGGCATTTTCTGGAAGGCAAGAGAGAGGACTAGAGGGCCAAAGCAAGGGTGGCCACTTGGGAAAGGGGGCAGGACTCTGGTTACAAGTGGAGGATGCGCTGGTCACTCAGGCTCCCATGATGTGGCTCACAGAGGAAATCCCAGCTCATGCTCCTCAGGGATCCTGTGCACCGTGACAGGCACTTCCGAGCCAGGACCCTCACTGGCTTGCAGGGGGATGGGCGGAAGACAGTCATTTCCCAGCCAGGCTGTGGGTGAGAGCAGATAACACCAAATTCCTTTCCTTAGCAAAAGCTATGGCCAGCATTTTTAGTGCTGACATTTTTTTTTCTTGCCTTCCAGCCAGTTACATTTTTCAAAAACAGTTTCCAGTCCTATATGAAAATCTTCATTGGCGCATACCACAGGTTGTGTTCCATGAAGCCATCCCAGGACCAACCAGTCACAAAGCAGCTAAGAGAAATTGCCACCTTGGCTCTGCATAGAATGAGGGCCACAGGGCCCAGGAGCAGGTAGAGGCAGTGAGGAGAAAGGTTCATGCCTGAGGTGCAAGAAGAGAAAGGAGTGCTGGAGGAAGCTTTCATTGAAGACAGATTGTTTGAGGATGAGCAGTTCCAGGGAAGAGGCTGCCCAGATCCTCCTGGTATTTTAACTGGGCAATGAATCAGTATGCCCCACCTGCAGAGCCTCTGTAAGGCCTTTGCCACCTGCCTCAACTTGCAAGTGGCTGTGTCCATCTGCAGCTGACTGTCGGCCTTTCCATCATCCATCACCCGACACATGAATGTGGCTGCTCTGACAGTTTTACAAGCCAGACAGAAGCCCCCTCAGGAAGGGCCTTCTCTGATACCTGCTTCCTAAGTCAGTTTCCTTCAGGGCAGATGAAAACAGCTGTGGCCATTGTTGGGCGTGATCTATCTCTCCCAGCAGAGACGGTAGTGTTGTGAGAAGCTGGCCCTCCACACCCCCTCTCCTTGTCTATGACCCTCCAGCCTCCTTTTCCCTTGCTCTGGAATGTGGACTGTTAACCCTCTCGTGGCTAGACAACTGCCCTCTTGCAATGGACTTGCGAGAGAGCAGTTCTGATGGCAGGGTTCCTTGAGTAGAAGGGATGGATGCTTAGAGCCCCACCTGCTGTTGGGAGCAGCTGGACCATCTGCAGAGACGGCAGGATCCATCCCTGGAACACGTCTGCCACCTGCTGGAGACAAAAGGAAGGGCGATTCTTCAGTCGCAGGGATGGTAAGGCTCAGGACTGGGCATGATTTCCTTTCCTTATTTTATTTGGAAGTGAACTGATATTAAACGAAAAAAAGAAGACTCCAGTGGACTTGAACCTCTAAATTACCTCCATCCCTCTGAATGGCTCAGCAAGAACCTGCTGTGATATCTTGTGCCATTTTGTTTAATGTGAAATCATCAACAGCCGTTTAGTTTTACTTAGTCCACAAACTTGGCATTGTTCACAGTATTCCCTGGAATTATTTAGCTGATTTCTATTGTGAGTAGTTTAGGCTATTTCCAGTTTTTTCCTATTTCCAGCAAGGCTACTATGAACATCCTTGTATGGTTTATTTATTTTTTGAGACAGTGTCTCGCTCTGTCACCTAGGCTGGGGTGCAATGGCACAATCTCAGCTCACTGCAACCTCCACCTCCTGGGCTCAAGGATTCTCTTGCCTTAGCTTCCCAAGTGGCTGAGACTGCAGGAGCGCGCCATCATATCCAGCTAATTTTTGTATTTTTAGTAGAGACACGGTTTTGCCATTTTGGTCAGGCTGCTCTTGAACTGCTGACTTCAGGTGATCCATCTGCCTCTGCCTCACAAAGTGCTGGGATTACAAGCATGAGCCACCGCGCCCAGCCTCAGAGTAATTTTTTAAATTAAAATTTTAAATTTTGATATAATTGTAAGTTTAAATATACTTTTAAGAAATAAAGACAAGCCTGGGCAACATGGTGAGACCTAGTCTCTACAAAAAATTTAAAAATTAGCTAGGCATGGGGTCACACACCTGTGGTCTCAGCTACTCAGGAGTCTGAGGTGGGAGGATCACTTGAGTTTGAGGTTGAGGCTGCAGTGAGCCATAATTGTGCCACTGCACCCCAGCCTGGATAACAGAGTGAGACCCTGTCTCAAAAAAGAAAGAAAAAGAATACAGACTCCATGTATTCTTTATCCAGTTTCCCCCAACAATAACCCCTTGAAAAACTACAGGACGATATCACAACTAGGATATTGACATTGACACAATTCCCCAATCTTATCCACATCTCCCACAGTGTTACCTGTACTCTGTGTATGCACACACATTTATATGTGTGTATACTTAGTTCTTATGCAATCTTGTCACATGTAAATTTGGGGATCCACCAAGATAAACCACAGCTCTGTGACCACAGGTCTTTTGTTACCCACCTCCCTCCCTCCCTCCCTCCATTTCCCTCCCTCCTACATCTAACCCCTGGCAACTACTAATCTAATCTTCATTTCTGTCATTTTTTTTTCACTTCAAAAATGATACCTAAATGCACCTGGGCACAGTGGCTCACGCCTATAATCTCAGCACCTTGGGAGACTGAGGCAGGTGAATCACTTGAGGTCAGGAGTTCGAGACCAGCCTGGCCAACATGGCAAAACCCTGTCTCTACTAAAAATACAAAAATTAGCTTGGTGTGGTGGTGCGCACCTGTAGTCCCAGCTACTTAGGCAGCTAAGGCAAGAGAATCGCTTGAACCCAGGAGGGAGAGGTTGCAGTGAACTGAGATTGAGCCACTGCACTCTAGCCTGGGTGACAGAGTAAGACTGTTAAAAAAAAAAAAAGTTATATAAATGGAATAAATTTGTATGTAGCCTTTGTAGATTTTGGTTTTTTTCACTCAGCATAATTTCCTGGAGGGTTATCCAAGTTGTACATATCAGTAGCATGTTCCTTTTCCCCCTTTTTTTGGCTGAGTAGTATTCTACAAAGTAAAACAAAACAAAAAAAACTGTAGAGTTATTTCTAGAAGTGAATGCTGTGTCTGAGGGAGTGAAGAGTTGGCAGGTCTGATGAGGGTATTGCAGGGCTGTTTTCCAGAAAACTCAGCCAGGTCCCTGCCCTCACCCACAATACAGAGGCCCCCATAGGTGGCACTTTGCTGAGGCTGCTGTCAGTCAGTACCACACACTGGGCGGGATCAGCAGCAGACGCTCGTCTCAGAGCTGGAGGTTAGGAGTGCGCTTTCAAGACGCAGAGCTGGCTCTGTCGAGGACAGTGAGGAAGGCCTGCACTTGCTTTCTGTGGCTGCTGAGGAGCTTTTGCATTCACTGGCCTGCAGAAGCATCACCCCCAGTCTCCGCCTTCATCTTCACATGGCATCCTCTCTGTATTCGAATTTTCCCCTTTTACTAAGGACGCCAGGCAGATCAGGCCCAGCCTAATGACCTCATCTTAACGAATCACATCTGTAACAGCCCTGTTTCCAAATAAAGTCACATTCTCAGGTACTGAGGCTTATGACTTCAATATATGCATTTGAGAGAAATGCAGTTCAACACATAAATCAGACTGTTGATACTGGGTTTGGGCTGATTTTTTTTTTTTTTTTTTTTTTTTTTTTTTTTTTTTTTAAAGTGGTGGGTTGTGGTTGCCCGGGCGGGGGGGCCTTGGGCTGTTGTTGGCCAGTGAACGGGCCGCCGCCGGG
>CAUYQU010048915.1:0-11211 GCA_963574635.1 Cheracebus regulus | reverse complement strand
ATGTGAAAATAGGGCACTGGGTTGCTCTTAGGTAATACAAGGAAGTGAAATGCAATGATGCAATGATGAGTGAAGTGGAGTCTGACCTGGTATTGCCATTGCTTCAGTGTTGGCTTTGACCAGGGTATGATCCCTTAATCTTCTCTCTGAGCTGATCCTGGTTGTGGTTTTTCTGCACAGGTCTGTTGTATCCTGTTTGGACACTGGTTTCATTATGTTTAAGATGTTTCTTTTATGTTTTGAATTACTGATACTCTCATGTTTTCCTTCTTAGGTTGAGGTGAAAAATCTTGATTTGAAATCTTCATGGAGGACTACATCATTTCAATCCTGAATCTGGTTCAATTCTATTATTCACTTATTACTGTATTAAAAATGTTTAATTGGCAGGCACAGTGGCTCACGCCTGTAATCCCAGCACTTTGGGAGGCTGAGGCGGGCGGATCACTTGACGTCAGGAGTTCAACACCAGCCTGGCCAACATGGTGAAACCCTGCCTCTACTAAAAATACAAAAATTAGCTGGGTGTGGTGGCATGCACCTGTAATCACAGCTACTTGGGAGGCTGAGGTGGGAGAATTGTTTGAACCCAGGAGGCGGAGGTTGCAGTGAGCCAGATCGTGCCACTGCACTCCAGCCTGGGCAACAGAGTGAGACTTCATCTCAGTAAAAAAATAAAGAAAAAATGTTTAATTAACCATGGTATTTGCTTTGGTAGAATCTTTGAGGTTTAATGAGAATTTTTAAATCCATTACACTTTTCTTATGGCATATAAAAGTTTTAATATTTTCTCGTTTTTTATTGTCTGTTAACATCATAAATGTCTTAATATTAAAATCCATAGAATATCCTATTTAAAATTTTAGCTTCAGCACCTTTGTGCTGTCAGAGAATGTGCTTTGAATTGGTAAAATGAGTTAAAGTATTGGAAAACACCTATGTCAGCAGATGCTCTTAAAAATCATTTTCATCCTTCCTCATGTGATGATTTTTTTTAACCTGTGTTTTCACCAGCCTGCCAATCCAATGGCATAAATTCTCCTACACAGGCAACTTAAGTGTTTCTTAAGTTGATGCATGAGATATTTCACATGTGGCTGAATTCGTGTTGTTGGAGCAGAGGATTTTTGTTCCAACTACTGGATTGGCTAAATTTTAATACAAAAATACCTCAAAAAGTCAAAGGCAGTCTGAATGAAAAATTTATTTTAAACACCTCAAGTAATCTTTACATTTCTACAAAATCATAACAACATGGAACAGTTCTTTTTCCAGAAACATTTATTCTTAAAATCTACTTAAGTGTTTCATAGAAACTTTAGTAATGACCAGAATAATTCATGACAGTTTAGCAAACTCTTAGCAACAAACAGAACTTATTAAAATATCCTTTCTTTAGACAATTAGATTAGTATTTTGCTTTATCTCTTCATTGCTTGTTAGCTTTGCTTTTACACAGGAATCTTCAGACTACTCTCTCTGTAACACTCAACCCCTGCTCCTTTTTTAACCAGTTTCTCAAGAACTCTATGGAGGGTTCATAAAGGAATATCCTTAAATATCCTAAATATCCAAATTTTAAGGATATCCTTAAAAGCTGATAACTGTAGATGTCACTTAACAAATGGGTCACAGTATATGGAAGGAGCTTTTTTTTTCCCCCTAAAGTGTTTCTAATCATTTCTACCAAGAGCAGGTCCACATTTCATATCGTTGGCAAACTGATGAAATTTCCACCTTACAGACAGGCAAGTAAATGCCTTCTTTTCTAAAAAGAAGGCTTGCTACCACTTCACTGTTCACTTTATTTTTCATGCTAACTTGGATTTTTTCCTAAGACTTTCTGTACTTATATTTTAAGGAAAGGGATAAGCAAAAAATTCTGTAGTCATTATCCTGTTTGATCTCCACACTGGCCCTCATATCCCCTGCCAATACTGATTCTTCTACCTTAAGCAGCGTGGTCAACTGTAAGTAGGGTTCTAGAGAGCAGGTTAAAAGTTTAGGATCAAATGGGCATATCCTTTTAAAGAAATCCATATAGTCATTTAAAGTTCATACAGTTATGAATTGAGGCTGAGAAGTATCAATGCTATATACCATGCTAAAACCAGCCCTGTGGCATTACAGTGCAATACTTTTGTTGTGAGGATAAGACACGATTCCCTTTCAATTCTCAGGGGAGTAGAGTTTAATCAGATGTTGTACTTCTGTTGGATAACCTGTGATGGGACAAGCTTGGTGACTCCTCACATAATGAAACACACAGCGGTAACAAAACACATAGCCAGAGGTGGCAAGAACAGTATCATTCACCCGGGTTTTACGACACAGTGGGCACACAGTCTTCATTTTGGGTAGGAGAGGAGAATCCGAGTTATAGTCTAGATGTACAGGTGGTGGTGGAGTAGGCAGGGCAGTCAATGACTTGATGGTTTCTTGATTTTCAGATGAATACCACCAGTCAAGGAACTGCAAGAAGAATACACCCACAGAAAGGCCAGTAGACAGGGATAAGGCAACACCCCCCACAGCTTTCTTCAGAGCTGCCTTTATCTTCTCACTAACACTGTTGGGAGAAAAGAATAAGGAGGCAAAAAGAGAAACTTTAGGTATTATTAGAGAATGACTAACATAAATGCAGTTCTTAAATTTTTCATCAGAATCACTGGGGGACTGAAAAGTTGGTAGACTGGTGGTACTATCTCCTTAAGGATCTATTCTACATGATTCTCTCCAACTTACAGTATTTTAGGAGCATAGGAGCTAAGCTTTGTTTTTAGTAACAAATAATTAGGGTTTGGTTTTGGGTTTTGAAAGAAATCAGTAGAGAATTTCATTATATAGACTTTGTCCCTTTTTTTAGTGGAAGATAGTGATCCAGGAAAAAAAAAAAACCAATTCATTTAACAAAAAACTTAGCAGTATTGAGGAATGTATATATTTGAACTTGTAGGAGAACACAAATATGAACTAGAAGGAGCACAGCATCATGATTAAGAGCACAGTCTTAGGCTGAGTGCAGTGGCTCACAGACCACAGTCTTTAAAAATGTATTGACTTGGCTTGAATTCCAGCTCTGCCACCTTGTAGCTAGCTAGCTACATGACCTTGGCAAGGTACTTAACTGCTTGGGCTTAGTTTCCCCAACTGTTAATGGAGCTAATACATTTACTTCATTGGGTTGTGCTGAAGATTGAGATAATGTTCACAAAGCAAGCACCTAGCACAGGACATAGCAAGTGTGCACTAAAAGTATACCTAGTATGATGAGGAAGGTTACCAAGATGACAGTCCTTGATTTATGGACACAAGGAATTGCTTTTTTATGACTTTATGAAATACCACAAAATTAACAGGGAGGTGAATTTCACAAAACTGGGATAAGCTAAAGATCTTTTGGAAATGCTAAGTCCTTACCTCCCGACTGGCTGCTGCATCACACTGGCTTCGGCTGGTTTGTGCTCCAGAGCTTGTATATCCTGAACTGTCAGTCGACCTAGCCGAACTCCAGCCAGCCTGAGCAGTGGTGAGTGATGCCGAGCTTTTCCTAGGACATATCGAAGTTGTTGTACAAGAAACCATCCTTCCCAGGCCATGTTAACAAATGGGTAGGCTGCCAGAAAGGCTCTGTAAAATTGTTTCCAGCGGGAAGAAGGGGGATGAATAGAATATTCATCCTCTTCTCTCAGGCTAGCAACCAACTTCTCCAGCTTCACTTTCAGATAGGGAAGAAGAACCAGGAACATAATTGATTTCCAAAGCTGCTTTTTTGGGAGGCCAGCACTGGCCAACCTCTGAGACTTGTGAGTGTCCCCCATTACAATTCTCTTTAAGCCATAAAAGTTTTCAGAAAATGAGGCACTGGTTCTAGACAGGTAATGCTGCTGGAGCAGAAGATCTAGCAGAGTAAAGATTTCATCAAACCACCTCCACAAGAAGCCATAGTGAGTGGGATTTGATTCTGCAAGAACCTAGAGCAAAATAAAACAAGCGAAATTCATTCCATTACACAAGTACTACACCTTCTATTTGCATTCCCCCTTTTCCTCTAAAGTCTACACATTCCGTCTTAAGTAAGTCACTTATTTTGGAGCCTACCCTAACCTCCCTGAAATGTTGGGTATTCAGTACAGGTCCCTACACAATACAGACTCAATAACCTGTAAGTCATGGGATACGAGTTATTCGCAAATTGGCTATTTCAAACGCTAGGCTACCAAATAAGCACAAATTATTGGTTTGGTTTTTACTCAGTTGTCCCTAAAATCCAAGAATTAATACCTTACCTTGACCACATGCTGAAGAGCAGGTCTCACTGCTGTCATTAAACTGTCCTGTGCTACTACCTCAAAGATGGATGGCTGGTCATCGGCCACAGAAGCAGTTGTGATGTGAGCCCCGTGCTCAGCCATAGTTTCCTGTGTCCACTAGCTTTCGCTTTTCCCACAAACTCTCTCGTGAGCATGAACTTTTTCGGGAGGAAGGGTATCAGATGGGTGCTCAGTCTTAAAGGTAAACTTTCTGTATGATATCTGAAACTCGAAACTCAATTTTATGGGCAAAAACGAACTAGGAAAAAAAAAAAAAGACCTGTTCTGGAGGCGGAGGGGAGTCTCAAGAAGGTTAAGAACAAAGTTAACTCGGACGTGGGTAGAAGTGGTATGTGGCGAGGGGGTAACTTGTCAAATGCTGCACCTCAGTGCAAAGCGTGACTAGGAGACAGGTATCGGGGAAGGAACGCGATCCTCTGGAGCTGCAGTCCCGGAGCTGCGAACCAGAAATCCTCCTCCTCCCCAGTCGTGAGAGATCAAAAGCCAGCCGACTCTGAGAATGCAGTCGTGCCAGTGTGAGCCCGGGACACGAGGACTGGCTTCAACTGTCGACTTTGAGTATCCCCGCCCGCGCCCGTCCTTGCTCGCTGACTCCAGGCGAGGCGCAAAGAACCCACGACGCCACGTTTGAAGAGAGGTCTCCGCTTTATGACAGAAGACGCACCCGGAAATAGAAACCATCAGGACTTCGCGGACGCCTCGGGGAAGAGAGGCGCTCTAGTCCCGAAGGCGGCCCGGAAACCAGAACTAGAGAACTCTATGACCCACCCAGACTTCCGCTCCCACCCCGCTGAAGGTGAAGAGGGCTTCTGCGGGCTGATTTTGGCTGTGACTTTTCCGCCGGTTTGGTTTTACCTGTCGTAGCTGGGTCTGCATGGTAGCCTCGCTGGAAAGCTACAGCCCTGAACGTCTCTCTGCAGAGGTCTTTTTGACGAGTTGCTTGGGGCACCGCGCACACGTCTGGCTCCGGGAATCGTAGTTTGGGCCCGTTGCTGAGCCCTCTGTTCCTGCAGGCGGTGGAGCTAGGAGCAGAGGGAGGAAGGGAATCTGGAGGTGGAAAGGACTTTTCTGTACACGTGCGGAACGGATGGTGGTTAATTTATATGTCTTCCCCTTCCCAGAAAGGATTTAAAGCAACATACTAGGAGATAGAAGCCTTAGATTTATTGCTGACAGTTATAAGGAAAGATGATCGGATTGAGAAGGGTTCATGTTTGTTCCTCAGTACTTAAGACGGTTAATTTTCATCCAAGCTGGTAGTTTAACTGCCTTCCAGGTTTTGGCTACATTCAGGCATAACTCCATGCACTTGCTACACTGGATAAAAATGTCTCCGTCCTTGAACACAGTCCGATATGTCACACCAGCGATGTGAATACAGTGCTAAAGCAGAGGGAGCTTTATGAATTATATCTAGCAGGCACTGGGGACACTTAGCAGAAGGGTTCCTGTCATGCCGTTTCTATTCCAAAACGAATGTAATTTACCTTAAGGTTTGTAAAGTGCTTTTATGTTATATACAGCTTTGTCTCGCTGGAGTTGGCTGACACAAGCTTATTGAATTTGGATGAGAATTCAACCTCTCCTCCCTCTGGGAAATACCACCTCTGGACTAAATAGCTGGGAATAGAAGGTATTGTTTACTGCCCTAGAGGCCCTTCTGTTATAAAAATAATTGGTTTGCATAATGAGAACCCTCAAAAACAAGGTTTGGATTTAGTTATTCCAATAGGAGACAAAACCTTACAAATTGTCCTTATTTATAGTTATAAGAAGTGTTTTTCACTCTACCAAAATACATCATATTGATACCAGATTTTTACCTTACATAATTTTAAGACTAGACATTGTTTATATATAGCACCTGGTACATAATATGTTTATGGGTAGCTATTATGTACAAGCTTTTCTTAAGTGAATAGCAAAAATACAAAGTTAAGAAATAGCATCAACTAATTCAAGCAGGAAATTAAACATTGTTGTCACTTAGGGATCTTTGGTTACAAGCAACAGAAACAGGATAATTTAAACTAAAATGGAATTTATTATAAGTGTATGGAGTAAGCCCAGGAGCTGTGGCTCATGCCTGTAATCCCAGCACTCTGGGAGGCCAAGGCGGGTGGATCATGAGGTCAGGAGATCAAGACCATCCTGGCTAACATGGCAAAACTTCATCTCTACTAAAAATACAAAAAATTAGCCAGGTGTGGTGGCACGCACCTGTAGTCCCAGCTACTCGAGAGGCTGAGGCAGGAAAATTGCCTGAACCTGGAAGGCGGAGTTTGCGGTGAGCCGAGATCGTGACATTGCACTCCAGCCTGGGCAACAAGAGCAAAACGCAGTCTCAAAAAAAAAAAAAGTGTATGGAGTAGCTCACTAAATAAATAAAGCCAGCTTTGAAAGAACAGGAACTTAACAATCCTATTGGGACTGTCTATCAGGTATTAGCAAAAGTTTTTACCCAGGCAACATTGTCGGAATGAATGAGCTTCCACCAATTTCTGTTTGTGACTGTGCTCATGATACAAATTCGACTGACCTCTCTTGGTTCAAGTTCCCTCTCCACCCTCTCTTTCACTCTTAGCAGGATAAGGCAAGATATCTTGATGAATAGTCCCATGGAAGTACTCCGAAAGTTAACTGAATGTATGGCATAAGAAAAAGGAAAGGTAGAGCCAGGCACAGTGACTCACACCTGTAATGCCAACACTGGGAGGCCGAGGCGGGTGGATCACTTGAGGTCAGGAGTTTGAGACCAGCCTGGCCAACATGGTGAAACCCTATCTCTACTAAAAATATGAAAATTAGTTTGGAGTGGTGGCGCGTGCCTGTAATCCCAGCTACTCAGGAAGCTGAGGCACAAGAATCACTTGAGCCTGGGAGGTAGAGGTTGCAGTGAGCTGAGATGGCACCACTGCATTCGCCTGAGCAACAGAGCAAGACTCCCTCTCAAAAGAAGAAAAAGGAAAGGTAGTTAAAAACAGCAAATGTCAATTATTACAGTCAACAAATAATAACTCATCACAAATTTCACCCTTAAGTTTATAGTGTAATAGAGGAGATAAGATACATTATGTTAAAAGGTATTAAGAGCCATCAGGTTAATATGGTATGAATTTAGAGGAAGAAATTTTGAGCCAGTAGAAATAAGGTAGTTCAAACTAGCTAAAATAGAAGCCAAGTATATTGGCCTATCTAATCAAATAATAGGAAAAACTGTGCCTCTAACCTTGTGTTTTATTTCAGCTTCTCTTTGCCAGTTGCTTTCTAATACGGTGATACAGCCTGGCACCTCTTGTACTCCATGTCATAACACATATCTACTAAAAAACTTTTGTGGATTAGGTGGACCTCAAAAGATGCATACATTTGAGACAAGTCACAGTAGTGGTGAAGAGCTTTCCAGGCTAGAGGAGCTGCCTAAAATAAGAAGGAAATTGTTTAGTTTGCTTTGACTATAGAGCTACAAAAAGGAATAGTGGAGAGTACGTTGAAAGCAGACTTAGGGCGGGGTGCAGTGGCTCACGCCTGTAATCCTAGCGCTTTGGAGGCCAAGGTGGGCGGATCACCTGAGGTTGGGAGTTCAAGACCAGCCTGACCAATATGGTGAAACCCCATCTTACAAAAAAAAAGAAAGAAAGAAAAGAAAGCAGATTTAGATGGATTGTTGAGGGTCTTAAATGCTAATTTTAGAACTTGCCTGTGGATATTCATTATTTTATTAAATAAATATTGAGTACCTTCTTTGTGCCAGGCATCATGCTATAAAGTAGTAGTAAAAACAGACATGGTATCTGCCCTCATGTATTGTATAGTCCAGTTGGGGAGATAGTTAAATAAATAAACAAAGAAATTTACAAGTTTGGCCAGGCGAGGTGGCTCATGACTGTAATCCCAGCACGTTGGGAGGCTGAGGTGGGTGGATCACGAGGTCAGGAGATCAAGACCATCCTGGCTAACATGGTAAAACCTTGCCTCTACTAAAAATACAAAAAATTAGCTGGGTGTGGTGGCATGTGCCTGTAATCCCAGCTACTCGGGAGGCTGAAGAGGAGAATCGCTTGAACCTGGGAGGCGGAGGTTGCAGTGAGCTGAGATTGCGCCACTGCCTTCCAGCCTGGGTGACAGAACCAGACAACGTCTCAAAAAAAAATTTTTTTATAAGTTAAATAAGAGATCTGGGAGGCCCAAATCTTTTAGACTAGATAATCGGAATGCCCTTCTGAGGATATAACAAAGACTTAAATTATGAGGAGCCAGCCATATAAGGAGTTGAGGAAAAGAATAGGCAGAAGGAACAGTATTGTGAAGACCCTAAGGTGGGAATGAGCTTGGTGTGTTTGAGGGCTATTATAGCTAGCAAAAGGTGAAAATATGAGGAAATGAGCACTGACTGAAAGGCATAAAATGATGTTAAAGAGGCAGATAGGCCAAACCATGCAAGGACTCACGGGCCGTGGGAATGAGCCTAGATTTTAGTCCAAGTGCATTGGGAAGCCAATGAAGGATTCATACACCAGAGATATGATCAAGTTTATATTTTTTAAAGATGACTCTGATGGTTTTATGGGTATGCAGTATTTATATCAAGCTTTACATTTATGACATATGCACATTCTTGTTTTTGTTTTATTTTCTTGAGACAGAGCTCACTCTGTAGCCCAGGCTGGAGTTCAGGAGTGCTGTCTCAGCTCACTGCAACCTCTGCCTTCCGGGTTCAAGCAATTCTCCCACCTCAGACCCCCAGAGTAGCTGGTACTACATGCATGTACCACCACACCCAGCTAATTTTTATATTTTTAGTAGAGATAGGGTTTTGCCATGTTGGCCAGGCTGGTCTCGAACTCCTGGCCTCAAGTAACCCCTCTGCCTTGGCCTCCTAAAGTGCTGGGATTACAGGCATGAGCCACCGCATCTGACCAGATATGCACATTTTTTAATATATGCTATATATCCAAAAAAGTTAACCTGGCCTCTGTGTGGAGAATAGTAGAGAGAAGACTTAGAGGCTTCTAGTAGTCCAGGAAAGAGGTGATGGTGGCTTGTGTTCATGAGATTGAACAGAGGGACTTGGATGGCTTTAAGATTTTAAATGTAGAATTGACAACTGGAGATGGATTGGATATGGCAGTTGAAGGAAAGTGAAATCAGGAATGACCCCTAGATTTCTGGCTTGAGCAGCTCAGTGCAATTTATTAACATAATCACAATTATAGGAAATAGTTCCATAGTCCACACTACGTCCCACACATAGTTCTAAGTGCTTTACATGTAATCTGTTTCATTGTTCAATATTAATAACAATGTTATGATTAGATGTTACTATCTTTCCCCATTTTATAGAAGAGAAAACCAAAGAAAGGAACACATAGATGGAGGAAACTAGGGGAAGAATGGCTTTCAAACATGTTAGGCAATGAGAAGTTGATGAAAGTTTTTGAACAACAGAGTGGTATGAATCAAATCTCTTAGCAATTTTTCTTTTTATTTCTTTATTTCTTTATTTTTGTTTTGTTTTTTTGAGATGGAGTCTTGCTCTATTGCCCAGGCTGGAGTGCAGTGGTACCATCTTGGCTCAGTGCACCCTCTTCCTCTCAGGTTCAAGTGATTCTCCTGCCTCAGCCTCCCAAGTAGCTGAAACTACAGGCGTGTGCCACCATGCCTGGCTAATTTTTGTATTTTTTTTTTTTTAATTTAAAGATGGGGTTTCACCATGATGGCCAGGCTGGTCTTGAACTCCTGACCTCAGGTGATCCACCCACCTCAGCCTCCCAGAGTGCTAGGATTACAGGCATGAGCCACTGTGCCCGGCTAATTTTTGTATTTTTAGTAGAGTTGGGGTTTCACCATGTTGGCCAAGCTGGTCTGAAAGTCCTGACCTCAGGTGATCCACCCGCCTTGGCCTCTCAAAGTGCTATGATAACAGGCATGAGCCACCGTGCCCAGCCTCTTAAAGATTTTTCTAATGACATCTTTATGAAATCTACCTCTGTCTGCTAGGAGTTGTACCTAGAACCAGGTTTCTCTCTCTCTCTTTGTAGAGACAGTCTCTGTCACCCAGGCCGGAATGCAGTGGCTTGATCATGGCTCACTACAGCCTCGAACTCTTAGGCTGAAGTGATCCTCCCACCTCAGCCTCCCAAAGTGCTGGGATCACAGGCATAAAGTGCTGTGCCCAACTGTGGAACCAGGTTTTTCTAACCTCCTCCATCTCCTTATGATTTTTATTTTTATTTTTATTTTACAGGGCTAGTTGATTCGGCAGGTGTCATTATGATTTAAGTTTGGTGGGCCATAAATACAGAATTACCCAGCAGTATAGTTATTGATTTGGTGATGAAATTTGGAGAGCCAGGTCTAGGCCAGAGTTAGAGATTTTGGAGCCATATATTTAAGAAAGATGATTAAACCCATGGTATTGCTAAAGGGTTAGTGTAGAGAAAATGTACAAGTATAGAACTAAACTTAAAAAAATTGCAGACTGGGTGCAATGGCTCACGCCTGTAATCCCAGCACTTTGGGAGGCCAAGGCAGGCGGGGCAGATCACGAGGTCAGGAGATCGAAACTATCCTGGCCAACATGGTGAAGCCCTGTCTCTACTAAAATAAAAAACATTAGTCTGGCATGGTAGTGCGTGCCAGTAATCCCAGCTACTCAGGAGGCTGAGGCAGGAGAATTGCTTGAACCTGGGAGGCAAAGTTTGCAGTGAGCCAAGACTGCACCACTGCACTGAAGCCTGGGAGACAAAGTGAGACTGTCTCAAAAAAAAAAAAAAAAAAACCAACTCCTGCCCTCCAAACCCAGGAATTCCAGCTGCACATCCACCTGCCTCACTGCTCCGTCAGGCAGCTCCACCCCTTCCTTCCAGGCCGTCC
>CAUYQU010048914.1:0-91898 GCA_963574635.1 Cheracebus regulus | reverse complement strand
GTTTGCTGCATACATCCACCCGTCAGCTACATTAGGTATTTCTCCTAATGTTATCCCTCCCCAATCCCCCGATCCCCAGCTAGCCCTCCCCTACCCCCCCACCCCCTGACAGGCCTTGGTGTGTGATGTTCCCCTCCCTGTGTCCATGTGTTCTCACTATTCAACACTCACTTATAAGTGAGAACATGCGGTGTTTGGTTTTACTGCATCCCATCCCTTCAATAAGAAGTAATTTTGTTTCATGAATGCCTTGTTATCAGACTTACAAACTTTCTTAGCCATTTTAATTATTTACCTTCATAGTGTGTCTATATTTTATTTACATATATATACAATTCCAGATCAGACCAAGTTTCTGCATTTCTGTTTCTAAGAAAGTAGCAAGAATTTAAATGTATATTGTCAGCAAACTCAGATGTGACTAGGCTCCTCACAGGAAAGGAAAGCACAGAGGAAGCTTGCTCCAGTGACACTGATTCAACTCCTGCCTGAAGCACCACTTTCTGGCCGTGTGGCAAAAGCCACACAAAAAAAAGATAAGGGAGGTCCCAAAACCTCACCCACAGTGTGGATACTGCTGTATTTCAGCAAAATGGATTAAGAGCCTCAAGGTTATTCATGTATCCTTTGAAGCTGGCATTATACTTTTGGGAAAAGGCCCTGAAAAAAATTGTATATATATATATATAGACTTAGGTATAAACATATTTACCACAGGACAATTTCTGAGAGTGAAAAATCAGAGATAACCTTAATATCCTACACAAATAAACAAACTTGCTTCTTTCTTATAATGGAATATTAGTCATCATAGCCAGGTTTTTCAAAACTTTTAATAATAGGAAAAATTCTCACTGTATAATATTAAATGTAAAAAAAGAACATAAAACTACATATTCTATGCTTCCTGTTTTGTAACAATTCACACACACACACACACACACACACACACACACACCAGTAGCGCATGCACACCAGTATGTGCATAATGCACAGAATGAAAAGCTGGAGGAAACAGGCCAAAATAGTCTGTATTATTAAGTGGTTATTTCTAGATAGTAAGACTGTGGGGATATTTTCACTTTTCCTTAGGTTATCATGAAGAGTTCACACTTTAAACAGTGAGCTTGTGTTACTGTTATAGATGATTTTAAAAATGTTATTTAAAAAACAAGAACCTGCAGGCAGTATTAATAACTCTATTTAAGACCTCTGGAAGTTACCATTGGTAGCTGAGGACATCATGCAAAAAGATCAGAAGAAGGAGAATGGTTGCTGCCATCATCATCGAAGGCCCAATGTGCCACCTCTACCAGCCGCATTATCAATGAGAGTTGGCTTTTTTTGGCCAAGGACTCATTTCAGGCAGAAGATTTAAATTAGGTAAACATAGATTCTGTCACATGCTACTGTTTTGTTTGCATAGCCAGCCATCTACACTGCTTTTCAACCTCAAGGTGACCTTTGAAGAGTTACCCTTTAGTAGAAAGAAGTACAACGGCCACCAAAAATGGTCATTCCACAAACATCAAAACAATATTAGATGATTTTGGATTCAAATTTTAGTCTTATTCCTGATTTCTGACAACTCTGATGTTGACAGCTTTTAGAAGTTTTATATGTTTGCTTTATTTTCTCTTTCACACCATTCCTAAGAATTCATTATCAGATAACTAAAATTTGCTCATTTTAAAGGATTAACACAGTAAATTTAAAATTTTCATTAAGCTGCCCTACTGCTAAAATGTACAACTTGATTATATACAAAATAATTTTAATTAGGAAGGTAATATATTTTTGCTGTGGTAACAGAAAGCAGTTGGAAATAAATTACCTATGTTTATCACTAGCAGCAAGTTAAGCTATTACATATTCAGAAACAAACAAAAATAAAGCTTATTTTATATATCTATATACACACATACACATATATCCTTTTAGAAAGTTATCATTTTATGTATGCAAATGAAAACACCCTTGCAGTTGACAACTGTAATTAAGGTTTCTCTCCAGCTTTCAGAGATATAGTGTATTTCCCTCTCTTCCCACAAAGTAGTTCATCCAGTTGGTATACTTAGTTGAACCTGAAACTTCATACATTTCACAAGATCATGTTAATCTCATAATTCTGTTCATCTCTTAGCTTGGTTAAAGGCAAAGAGTTTATTGAGAGAAGCTGTGATTGGCACGTCTTCTGCTGACCAATTGCAATTTCCTCTCCTTGTAAACTCTATTTAGTGTTACAAAAACAATTCAAAGGCAGATTGTAGGTGCCAGGCTTTTCCTCTGACCTTTAAATCAAATTTAGAATTTCACAGGGTAGTATGCCTTCAAGCAAAATCTGTCAGCTTAATAAAGTGGAAATTTTCTGCAATAAATTTCTACCATTCACAAAGAAAGCTAAGCTTTACTTATTGTTGAATAGTTCTGAACAAGGGCATAAGCTTCTCAGGTGAAATAAAAACAAGTGCTGTTAAATGTAAGAACAACTTTAAATAATGAAAGAAAAAGGGTGAGTGGCATAAATATAATGAGAAAACGAAAGTCACACAAAGAAGGAAAAACAGAAGAAAAAAGATGACAGAATTACAAAGAGGCACGACCAAGAAATGAACATAGGGGAAAAAAAGAAAGAACACAAGAAAAAACAGATGATTAATTTTTGTCTAGCTTTACCAATGAGTACAAGATCATTAAAATCATAAGATCTCCTGCGTAGCGTACATAGAATCACTGTTTTGGGGGTGATGAACTACAACTGTACTCTAATCCCTGCTGAGTCTCCGTATGTGTTTGTTACCGCACAAAATGATCTAATGGCTTACTCCATTTTCCAAACAACTAAATGCCAAGTATTTGCTAAAGAAACTAAGTCAAATATACACATTTCTTTTCTCTATTTTCTAAGGGAAATCCTATTGATTCCCACTGACAGAAGACAATATGCATTTAAGAGACCAATAGTTACACCTATTTGCAAAGAAGCTGGTAACAAATCATCAAAACAAACAAATTTAAGAACCCCAAAACATATCAAGATAAACTATCATACAATAAAATAAAATACTCTCCAATGCAAGGCCTCTTCCTAGACATGGATTGTTTAGCTTGCCCAATATCTTTAAAACATTGAATTAGCTGCCAGTGTAAAAACAGAGAAATTCATATTTTTAAAAATCTAGATTTCTCAGCTCCTCAAAAAATCAGAAACTCTAGCTGCATTCCTATGTATTGATTATTAATTGGAGCATAAACTGCTATTGCCACAGACTTCATTATCCACTGCCATCCTTGCACCCACTCATTTGGATTATTTGCTTGAGCACTGCTGTCGGTGAAATTTACAACTCTTACTATTAAGATGATTCAGCTCAGTATTAGTTTCCTATTGCTGCTGTAACAAATACTACAAACTTAGTGACTTCTAACTATACAGATTTATTATCTTACAGTTCTGAAGGTCAGAAGTTCACAATGGTTCTTACAGGGTAAAAATCACAGTGTTGGCAGAACTGTGTGATTTCTAGAGGTTCTCGGGTAGAATCCATTTCCTTTCTTTTCTAGCATACAGAGACAACCTGCATTCTCTGCATGTTCATGTCCCCATCTTCAATCTTCAAAGCCAGCTGTGTAGCATCTTCCATGTCTCTTTCCCTCTGACATTCCTGCTTCCCTCTTATAAAGACCCTTGTGATTGGTTTTCTGTTCTTGTGTCAGTTTGCTGAGAATGATGGTTTCCAGTTTAATCCATGTCCTTGCAAAGGACGTGAACTCATCCTTTTTATGGCTGCATAGTATTCCATGGTGTATATGTGCCACATTTTCTTTATACAGTCTATCATTGACAGGCATTTGGGTTGGTTCCAAGTCTTTGCTATTGTAAACAGAGCCGCAATGAACATACATACGTGTGCATATGTCTTTATAGTAGAATGATTTATAATCCTTTGAGTACTTAGTGACTTCTAACTATACAGATTTATTATCTTACAGTTCTGAAGGTCAGAAGTTCACAATGGTTCTTACAGGGTAAAAATCACAGTGTTGGCAGAACTGTGTGATTTCTAGAGGGGTAGAATCCATTTCCTTTCTTTTCTAGTATACAGAGACAACCTGCATTCTCTGCATGTTCATGTCCCCATCCTCAATCTTCAAAGCCAGCTGTGTAGCATCTTCCAGTAATGAGATTGCTGAGTCAAATGGTATTTCTATTTCTAGATCCTTGAGGAATCACCATACTGTTTTCCACAATGGTTGAACTAATTTACCCTCCCACAAAACAGGAGAAATACCTAATGTAGCTGACAGGGGGATGGATACAGCAAACCACCATGGCATGTGTATACCTAGGTAACAATCCTACATGATCTGCACATGTACCCCAGAACTTAAAATATAATTTTTTAAAAGAGACTCTTGTGATTACATAGGGCATACTCAGATAATCCAGGATAATCAATACTTCTTGTTGTCTTTAACTGCATCTGTGAGGGCTTTTTCACAACCACATATACACAAGTTCCAGAGATTACAACATGGACATATTTGAGGGGCCATTTATCAGCGTGCCACAGGCTTCATCCTCAAAAGAACAAAGAAACTTCAAGCCATAGCAGGTTGAAAATACTGGCTCACACATTCAGGAAAACCAAGATAAATAACAAGCCATGAACGTTGTAAAGGCAGATCTCAGACCTAAAAGCATAAGGAGGTTAGAACACAGGTTTTTCCTGATGCTCATTCCATTTTACTAAACCAGTTCTCTCTTAAAATGTATTTCAACACGGGCCAGGCGTGGTGCTCATGCCTGTAATCCCAGCCCTTTGGGAGGCCGAGGTGGGTGAATCACGAGGTCAAGAGATCGAGACCATCCGGGCCAACATGGTGAAACCCTGTCTCTCTAAAAATACAAAAATTAGCCGGGTATGGTGGTACGTGCCTGTGGTCCCAGCTACTCAGGAGGCTGAGGCGAAGAATCACTTGAACCCAGGAGGCAGAGGCTGTAGGAAGCCGAGATTGTGCCACTGCACTCCAGCCTGGTGACAAAGACTCCATCTCAAAAAAAAAAAAAATGTATTTCAACACAATGTTTTCTTCAAATTGAAGCATTCTTTACATTGAGAACAAGTTTTCACACAAAGCCATTTGCCTATCAGAGGAAGATGCATGGAACTGTCATTGTTACCTCTACCCTCTTCCACCTTCTCCATTTCTACTAATTACAATTAATTAAACCTTTTTTGGGCACCAATGTTGTCCTAGGCATTATGCAGAGTGCTGTACAGCTTTACAGGGCTCATCTTGTCTAGCCTTCACAGCAGGAGATTTATCTTACAGATGATACTTAGGTCCGAAAACATCTCATTGACTTGTCCAAACTCACACAGTTATTAAATACAGTGTGGCTTGACCTTGGAAGTCAGATCCTCCTGGCCATCAATTTACAACAACTTATTTATGACATTAATTTATGATATTTCTAGTCAACTGTCCCCATATTTTTGTTTGAAAATGTTTGTACTAGATGGAGAAGTTCAGGGAAATTTTTAAAAATGGGTTTGAATTTTTTAAAATTATTCACCCAAAATAGTAAACAATCAGATCAATTTCCTCTTAACTACGTTTTGAATAAGCTTATGGTGCTGCTTTGGAGAAAGCAAGCAGCTGGAATATACCTTGAGCTTTGGAGAAAGAGGGGAGAAATATATTTTACTTAAGACAGGACTTTAAATCAAATACATTTGAGGTTAGGAAGGAAAATGAATTAAATCACCATGACAGTGAGATGTTTATAGTGCTGTCTGGTGGCCAGTGAAAGGTGACTCCTTGATATACTTTTGCCAGTCTGTTTGCATTTTCCTCAGCCATATTCTTTCCATGACCTTGAGATAGCCATGTGGCCTCCTGTCTTGGTGTTTTTGGTTAGAAATCTATCAAATGAAAATTATTATTTCTGCCCGTTTTCTTCAGATGGGTAGAGAATAACTCAAAAACGAAAATCTTGACCTGAAAATTCATTTTAGAAATAATTCTCAAATTTGTCTCTTCTCTCCACCTACACCACTACCTCTGTAATCAAGCTAATCATCTCTCACTTACTGCGTCCCCTAGCTTCCTGACTGGTCTTGTTAATTCCATGTTTGTCCACAGCAAACCTGGTCTCCATGTTGCCACTGGTGCAATCTTAATACAATTACCAAACTCTTCCATTTGAAACACCTCAATGGCTTCCCAGTTGCTGTTTGAGTGAGAGTTAGATGGCATAACTCACATGTTTATCTGGCTCCTAACTAACCTCTTTGACCCCGACTCCTCCAAGTTTAACTAACCCCATTGACTTTGTCTCCTTCAAATTTAACCCCTTTGACCTCATCTTCTCAAAAGTTTCCCATAGGAATATGCCTTTGTTAAAGATGCTCTTGACTACATTACTCCTACTCTCTTACTAACTGCTTCTCAATCTTGCAGGCTTTGATTCTCATACATGAGGCTTATAGAGAAGTCCTAATACAGAGATACCATCATAGGCTTTCTAGATTGACCTAATATTTAACTTTCCACTGTATTTAGCAAATAAACACGTAGTTGTTTCCTTTTATCCAAACTGAAATCCTGGGCCATTAACACATTAATGTAAATGAAAAGATTGCAACTCTTTCTGCCAACACTCAGGGGAGATTATCAAAACCAAACAGGAATATTGGCCTGTAGTTTTCTTTTCGTGCAATTCTGTTGTCTAGATTTGGTATCAAGATAGTGCTGGCCTCATAAAAATAAGTTTGGAAGTATTCCTTCTCCGTTACTGTTTTCGAAGAATTTAAGAAGGCTTGGTGTAAATTATTTAAATGGTAGAATTTAGCCATGAAGCTATCCAGTCCTGGGCATCTCTTGGTTGGGAGATTTTCGATTACTGATTCAACATTCTTATTCATGATTGGTCCATTCCAATTTTGTTTCTTCAGGATTTAGTCTTGGTAGGTTGTACATTTCAAAAAAAAAGTATTAGTTTCTTCTGGGTTATCCAATTTATCACATAATAGTGCACAGAAGTCTCTTATAATCCGTTATATTTCTATATCATCAGTTGCAATGTCTCCTCTTTCATATATGATTTTATTTTAGTCTTTTCTATTTTTTCTTAGATAATCTAGCTAAGTGTTTGTCTATTTTATCTTTTCAAAAAAAAGAGGCTGCTGTTTAATTTTTACATATTTGTGAATTTTCCATTTTCCCTTTTTTTAATTTCCAGTTTCATTCCATTGTGATCAGAAAAAATACTTGGCATAATTTCAATCTTCTTAAATTTGCTGAGATTTTTTTAAGCCCTGACATATAATCAATCCTGCTGTGTGTGCTTGAAAAGAATGTACATGTCATGGCCGTTGGATGAAATGTTCTGCATATTTCTGTTAGGTCCATTTGGTGTGTGTATAGTGTTGTTTAAGTCTGCTATTACCTTATTAATTTTTGGTCTGGATAATCTATCCATTATTGAAAGTGTAGATTAAAGTACTCTACTATTATTGTATTTCTGTCAATTTCTCCCTTCAGCTATATCAATGTTTGCTGCATATACATTTATATTAATATATACAACTCTTATATATAGGTGTTCTGATGTTAGAGGTATATATAATTATTACATCTTCCTGATTGATTAATTAACCTTTTCCTTTATCATTATATATTGAAGTTCTTTGTCTCCTGCTATAATTTTTTATTTAGAGTCTATATTATCTATATATAGCCATCCTGCTCTCTTTTGGTTACCACTTCATGGAATATCATTGTTTCATTCCTTCACTTTCAGCCCATGAATGTTTTCCAATCCAAAGTTAGTCTTTTATAAAAGGCATATAGTTTGATCTAATTTTTTTAAATTCATTCAAACACTCTATGTCTTTCATTGGGTAATCTAATCCATTTATATTTCCTTTTGTTTTCAGAGACTTTATTTATAGAAACATTTTAGGTTTACAGAAAGATTGGGCAAAAAGTAAAGTTTTCATATACCCTCTCTCATTCCTCCAAAATAGTTTCCCTTATTATTAACATCCTACATTAGTTCAGTGCATTTGTTAAAATTGTGGAATCGACATTGTACATTATCATTAACTAACATTTGTAGTTACGTTAAGGTTCATTTGTGGTGCACACTTCTATGGGTTTTGACATAGGTATGTCATAAAATGCATTCATGTTTAAAGTATATTTCTCAAATTTTTGGTGACTTTGTTTTTTATTTTAATTGACTTATAACAACCATACAATTTATGAGGTATGTGTAATATTTTGATACATGTATACAATGTGTAATTATCAAATTAAGGTAATTGGCATACCCATCACCTCACACACTTATAATTTCTCTGTGTTAAGAACATTCAAAATTTTTTTCTATTTTGTAACATACGATAAATTATTGTCAACAATAGTCACCCTACTATAGAATACTAGAATATATTGCTCCTAAGAATGATATTGTACCTGTTAACCAACTCTCCCCATCAGCCCCTCCTCCATACCCTTTCCAGCCTCTGGTAATCATTTTTCTACTCTTATTTCTAAGAAATCAACTTTTTAATCAATAGGTAAGACCTTACTATCATCATTTCACTAATTATTTTTCATCTGTCCTGTCTTTCTTTTATTTCTGTTTTTCTCTTTTGTTGTCTTGTCATTTGTGATTTGTTGACTTTTTGCGTTAATACATTTCCATTCCTTCTCTTTTTCTTTTGTATAGATTTTATAGATATTTTCTCTGTGGTTACCATGAGGCTTACATAAAATGTCTTACAGTTAGAAAGTCTATTTTAAGCTGGTAACAACTTCAATCATGTACTAAAACTCTGCACTTTTACTTCCTCCCTGCAATACTTTATGTTATTGATGTCATAATCTATATTGTTTTATATTGCATATCCAATAACAAATTTTTGTAGTGATAGTTATTACTACTATTTTATTTTTATACTAGAATTAAAAGTGATTTATATACCACCATTGTAGTATTACAGTATTCTGTGTCTGTACGTACACTGACCTTCACCAATGAGTTTTATACTTTCATATGCTTTTGTGTTGCCACTTAGCAACCTTTGTTTTTAACTTGAAGAATTCCCTGTAACATTTCTCATAAGTTGGGGAACAATGAACTCTCAAGCTCTTGTTTGTTTTGGAAAGTCTTTATCTCCCCTTCTTTTTTGAAGAAGAGGTTATTGGGTATAGTTTTTAGTGGTTGGCAGTTTTTGTCTTTCATGATTTCAAATGTATTATCCAACTTCCTTTTGTCCTGAAAAATGTCTCTGAAAAATTTGTTGATGGTCTAGAAAACCACAGATCAATATCTCTTGTAAAAATAGATGCAAAAATCCCCAACAGAATACTAGCAAACAAAATTCTATAGAACATTAAAGGAATCATATATTATGACCAAGGGGCATTTATCACTGGGATGCCAGCATGATTCAACATGCTCAAGTCAATAATGTGATATACCACATTAACAGAATAGGGGAAAAATAATCATTTCAAGAGATGCACAAAAAGAATTTGAAAAACTTCAATATCCTTTCATGACAAAAACTCTCAACAAACTAACTACTCAAGGAGTCTACCCCAACATTAAAGGCCATGTATAGGAAGCCTGCAGCTAATTTCATATTCAACAGTGAAAAACTGAAATCTTTCCTCTAAGATCAAGAACAAGGCAAGCACTCCCACACTCACCATTTCTATTTAACATAGTACTGAAAGTGCTAGCCAGAGCAATTAGACATAAAAAAAGAAATAAAAATTACCTAAATCATGATGTAAGGAGTAAAATTCTCTGTTTGCAGATGACATAGTCTTATACATAGAAAACCCTAAAGACATCACAAAAATAGTCTTAGAATAACCAAATTAAATAAAATTTCATAATACAAAATCAACATACAAAAATCAATTGCATTTCTATATATTAACAATGAACAAACCAAAATAATTACAAGAACAATTCTATTCATAATAGCAACAAAATAAATAAATGCTTAGAAATAAATTTAACCAAGAAGATTAAAGACATGAACTGGAAGCTACACAACATGGATGAAAGAAATTAAAGACATAAAGAAATGGGAAGCTGTCTCACGTTCATGGACTGTAAGAGTTAATATTATTAAAATGTTTATAAAAACAACATATAGATTTAATGCAATCTTTATCAAAATGCTTGTGTCATTTGTTTACAGAAATAGAAAAAAAATCCTAAAACCCATAAGATGCCACAAAAATACTCAGAAGCAATACAGAGAAAGAACAAGGTTAGAGGCATCACACTTCCTCATTTTAAAATACACTACAAAGCTACAGTAACCAAACAGTATGGTACTGACAGAAACAAATGTGTAGACCAATAGACCAGAACAGAGGGCCCGAAAATAATTGCACACATATACAGCAACTGATCTTTGACCAAGTACCAAGAATACATAGGGAAAGTATAGTCTCATCAACAAATGATGTTAGAAACACTGAATATCCACAAGCAAAAGTATGAAATTGCACCCTTTTTATATACTATACACAAAAGTAAAAACTTGAAATGGATTAAAGGCTTAAAGGACCTGACACAATAAAACTCCTACAAGAAAATGTAAAACAAATGTGAAATTTGTCCAGTCAATGATTTCTTGGATATGATACCAAAGGCACAAACAACGAAAGCAAAAGTAGACTAGTGAGACTACATCCAACTAAAAAGCTTCTACACAGCAAATAAAAAAATCAACAGGACAAAAAAAGTTATATTTATTTATTTATTTTTGAGACAAAGTCTCGCTCTGTAGCCACGCTAGACTGCAGTGTTGCAATCTCGGTTCACCGCAACCTCCGCCTTCCAGGTTCAAGTGACTCTCCTGCCTCAGCCTCCAGATTAACTGGGATAACAGCCACCCGCCACTGCACCCAACTAACTTTTTTGTATTTTTAATAGAGACAGGGTTTCACCATGTTAGCCAGGCCAGTCTTGAACTTCTGACCTCAGGTAATCCACCCACCTCGGACTCCAAAAATGCTAGGATTATAGGCTTGAGCCACTGTGCCCAGCCTGAAAAAGGTAATTTATAAAATGGAAAGGCAACTACCATATAACAAGGGATTAATATTCCAAAAATATAATGAACTACTACAATTCAATGGCAAAAAAAAAAAAAAAGCAAACAACCTGATTTTTTACATGGCCAAAGGACTTGAAAAGACATTTCTTCAAAAAAGTTATACAAATGGCCAAAAGGTATATGAATAGATTCCCAGCATCATGAATCATTAGGGAAATGCAAATCAAAACCACAGTATTATCTCACAGCTGTTAGGATGGTTATTGTCATTTTCAAAAAAAATAGTAAGTGCTGGTGGGATCTGGAAAAACTGGAACCCTTGTGCATTGTTAGCGGGAATGTAAAATGGTACAACACTATAGAAACAGTAATAAGGTTCTTTAAAAAGTTAAAAATAGAACTACCATATGATTCAGCAATCCTACTTCCTTGTATATATCCAAAAGATTGAAAAAAAGATCCTGAAGTGTTATTCATATGTCCATATTCATTGCAGTGTTAGTCACAATTTTCACAATATAGCCAAGATATGGAAACAAATGTTCATCAATAAATGAATGGACATAAGTGAGGCATATACATACAATGGAATATTATTCAGCTTTATAAAAAGGAAATCCATTGTATGTGACATGTATGAAGCTGGAGGACATTATGCTGAGCAAAATAACCTAATCACAGAAGTTCAAATGGACAAGATTTTAACTATATAAGGCATGTAAAATCATTGAATTCATTTATACAAACAGAGTATAGATGCTGGTTACCAATGGCTTGAGGTGGGGAGGAATGTGGAGTTGTTGATCAATGAGAATAAAGTTTCAGTTGTGCAAGATACATAAGTTCTAGACACCTGCTGTACAACATTGTACCTCTAGTTAGCAATAGTGCAATAGTGTAGTGTGCACATAAAACTTAGAAGGTAATCTCATGTTATGTGTTCTTATCACAAGTAAAAATTAATGAAAGGCTCTTTCCCCAAAATTCTGACCCAGTTTGTCTAGGGTGGTTATACAGACATTTGCTTAAGTTTCCAGGTGAATTTATTGTGAACCAATGTTGAGAAGCACCCCTCTATAAGGATGAGTCAATAAATTGAATATTTACACAAATTTGTCTATCAGAGATATCATCAGGCTAAATTATTTAATAAGGTAAATTTTCAGCAAGCAAGGGGTATATGTTTTAGCTGTCCAAGGTACATAGTTACATATTAGGTGTACATTTAATTGTATACCTTATCTTATAAGATGAACTTAGAATAGATGAGGTGGTACAGTAGACCGAAAAGTAATTATCCAATATCATAGCATACACATTTAAAAATGCACAAACACTATAATTATAACACATGTGATTAGTAAGGTTGATGGAAGAGTTCTGCTTAAAGGTAGCAGAGTATGTGGGTTAATGAAGGATTAAGCACATATTATTATTCCCCACACCCCAAGAAGATGTTAGTCAGACCTCCTTGCACTGTAGGATCCACTAAAACATTCTACATCTCATTTGTTTTTTCATAAAAAGAGCTCTAATCTGTTTTTAAAAACACTTTTTGTGAAAATGCCAGTTTATAATTTTATATTGAAAACTAAACTTTTCAAGACAGAAAAATTAGAAAATAAAGAAAATATAAATTTGGAAAAACATTATATTGATAAAACATGAACATTTTAGTTAATTCTCTTATTTGTATAAATGCATAGTTTATGAACTTAAATTAACACAGTACATAAAGGTTTATGTCCTTTTTAAAACTAAATTTGAATTGTATCATGGGCATTTCTAATATATATTTTTGGAGAAACAGTTCTATTGTATATACAGATAGTACCTGTTATACAAACTTACATGTTTTATTTAACTATGTCTGTCTTTTACATTTAGATTGATTTTAATTTTTCACTTTTATAAAGATATAAAAATACAATAATGTGTGTGGGGGGTGGGTGTTTATTGTTAAAGAGAATAACTGGGTTTAGGGGAACTAGCAATTCCATACACTGGTTTCTATAAACCTCACCTTTGTGCTCTTGAGATACCTACAAATTACAGATTTACCTGCCACGCCACTCCAAGTTTTTAATTCATTAGGTCTCAGACAATATGCATTTTTTAGTAAGCCCCACAAGCAATTCTTATGCAGACAGATGGTTTACAGATTCTACTTGAGAAACTGGTATCAGCCTTTTAAAAATTCTCACACATATTGGCAAACAGTCCAACAGAAAGATAACAACTTTTTTCCCTAAGCAATATATAATCATGCCAATTAAGATCAACTTTTAGAAATCCTGTGCTAATTTGATAAGCAGTAAGTACCTGTTGCTTTTTGAGATGCTTTTGATTGCTAGTGAAGATGAAGGCCTTTATACATTCTCCAGTCATAATATATATTATTCTGTAAATTTCTATTTCTTTTCAATTCTTTGCCCATTTTTTTCATTAAGGTGTCATTTTCCTCGATGGTTTTTAAGAATTCTATTTTAAAATTACTCCTTGGCTGAAAATATATTTCCTGGTTTATTATTTGAATTTGAATTTTCTCCTGTTTATTTCTTGTCCTACAGAATTTCTGGGTATTTACACAGGCACACAGCATATCTTTTGCTAAGCGGCCAACAAATCTTCTTTCTGGTTTTTTTATGTCATTGTCATTGTTTATGTCAGTCTTTTTATGCTGCCACTCTTGTTTTTGTTTTTCTTTTATTTTTAAATCTTGAAACCATCTGAAATTTATCTTAAAATACACTTTCTTCTTCTTTTTTTTTTCTTTGAGACAGAGGCTCGCTCTGTCACCCAGGCTGGAGTGTAGTGGTGTGATCTCGGCTCACTGTAACCTCCACCTCCCAGGTTCAAGCAGTTCTCCTGCCTCAGCCTCCTAAGTTGCTGGGATTATAAGAGCCCACCATCACACTAGGCTACTTTTTTTTTTTTTTGTATTTTTAGTTAGATGGGGTTTCTCTTTCTCTAAGAAAATTAACTCATTTTTAACCAGGCATGGTAGCTCATGCCTATAACCCCAGCACTTTGGGAGGCTGAGGTGAGTAGATCACTTGAGGTCAGGAGTTCATGACCAGCCTGGCCAAGATGGTGAAACCAAATCTCTACTAAAAATACAAAAATAAGTCAGGCATGGTGGTGGATGCCTGTAATCCCAGATGCGCAGGAGGCTGAGGCTCAAGAATCACTTGAACCCAGGAGGCCAAGGCTGCAGTGAGCCGAAATTGCACCACTGCTTTCCAGCCTACGTGACAGAGCACAAACCTGTCTCAAAAAGAAAAGAAAATTAACTCATTTTTTCTAAGAGGTTCTGTTTTTAATAAACGTTCTTGTTAGTATTTCTTGCTGTTATATGGCACAACTTTCTCTAACCAATATGTCAAGTTGTTTCCCATATAAAATGACACCAGGAGGAGATAACACTCAGAGATAACAGATACTAATTATCTTATCACACTTCTCATGATTAGCACAAGTTGGAGATAAATTTTTACCTGATGTAGTTTTTAATGTGCATTAAAATACATTGGTATTTTAAAAACACTAACATTGTTTTTCTGAGAGAAAAGCAATTCCTCCTTCCCAAATGAATTTTTAGAGGTTGCCACTTGAAACTCATTTATACAACATTCAAACACTAACAAAATGTCACATGCTCATGCTGCAACTGTTACTAGGTTATTTCAAGATTTTTATTAATATAACAAGATTCACTGGTGTCTACAGAATGTAAATGTAAATGTGTATAATTAATATATACCAGGGAAATATTTTAAATGAATAAGTGTTGCCTTTCCATTTCTCTGTCTCTTTCTTTCTATTTCTATATATATGTATATGTTTCCATATATATACTTTTTTCTATATAAATATAGAGAGCGAAAGGGAGAGAAATGTAAAAGAGACAGGAGAGAGAGCAAGGCATATATACATGGATATGTATACATGCATAAGTATTTGTTTTGTTTTGTTTCAACCTAGAGACAACTGTCCCCATTAAAAGTAGACCCATTCTGGAACAGACTGTCCCAAAATATTTAGGTCGTAAGAGAGCCCAACAAAAACAAAGTCTGGAAAACCTTGTCTTTTGATTGCAAGAACTGAGCACTAGAAAAAGGTTTTTCTCTTTTTCTTTCTTTCCTTTTTTTTTTTTTTTTTTTTTTTTTTAATTTCAAAGGTGTAGTTGTGTCTCAAAGAAGAGCTTATAACAGCTAATACAATTTTCTCACCACACAGCGTGGAAATAACCCTTTCTGGGATGAGATGAGGAAAAATCTGAAAAGAGAGAGTAAAAAATAACTTAAAGGCAGACATGAGGTTTCTGCCTCTTGTTTTTGCCATGACCTTAGTGGGGAGATGGCAGCAATCCCAGAGAAGTTGTACAAAATGGAGAGATGAGACCTCTTTTACCATGCTAGAGCCCAAGAAGACTGAAGAACCCTTCATGAGCTCCCTGCCCCCCAGGCCATAGTGTAGCAGAGCAGCAGAGCTGGGGGAGAAGATAAAGGCAGGGAGCCTGGGTATGATCCCACACAATCCTACAGACTAAGGTTTGCCAAACTTTGCCTGCAAAGAGCCAAATGGTAAATATTTTAGACTTTGCAGACCAGCAGCCTCTGTTGCTACTTGACTCTGCCACTGTCATGAGGAATCAGTCACAGCCAACATGCAAACACACGGGCAAAGATGTGTTCTGGTAACATTTTATTTGTGGACTCAGAAATTTGAATTTCATGTAATTTTTGCATGTCATATATTTTTGTGAGATTAGTTTTCAACAAATATAAAATTAAAAACACATGCTTAGCCCACAGCTGGATAGAATCTAAGGCCAGAAGGACATGAGGATGATGGAAAAGAACATATGTAAGCTTCTAAGGAATACCTAGGGATGGGTGAAGAAATGGATGAGAGAGCCGGTGAACTAGAAGATGACTTTCAGGTATGACAAGAGGATACTTTCAAAGGACACAGTGTTAACTGTACAAGCAGTAAACCATGAACATATGGACATCAGTGGTAACACAGCAAAGACCTGGAAGCTTGGTACAGTGAGGAAAGAGCACTGGCAAGGACCACGTGCCCCTCCCACAGGCCAGGCCAGGCTGGCATATGACAACTACACACCTGCATCCACAAATTCCAGCTCTTAGATCATCCCCAGAGAGCAGGTGAGAATCATATTACACCAGGAGAGACTGAGTTGCTAATCCTAAAAAAAGGATTTTTGCTATCAAAAGAAATAAGGATAGCAAAAAAATTTTTAAAAAACCATTTAAATTTGCCACATTAAAGCAACACAGTCTCTCCTGGTGTAAAATGATTCTTACCTTCACTTGAGATGATCTGAGAGCTGGGATGTGTAGGATGTGGGTTTGCAATAGCAAAGGCTTGGAAACAACTCAAATGACCATCAATGATAGACTGGATAAAGAAAATGTGGTACATATACACCATGGAATACTATGCAGTCATTAAAAAGGATGAGTTCATGTCCTTTGCAGGGACATGGATGAAGCTGGAAACCATCATTCTCAGCAAACTGACACAAGAACAGACAACCAAACACCACATGTTCTCACAAATAAGTGAGTATTGAACAATGAGAACACATAGACATAGGGAGGGGAACATCACACACTGGGGTCTGTCACAGGGTGGGGGGATGGGGGGGTATAGCAGGGGTGGGGTTATTGGGGAGGGGTGGCATTAGGAAAAACACCTAATGTAGATGATGGGGTGATGGATGCAGCAAACCACCATGGCACATGTATACCTATGTAACAAACCTGAACATTCTGCACATGTACCCTAGAACTTAAATATAAATTAAAAAAAAAGAAAGAAAGAAATGAGGTTGTAAGAATTGAACAAGTATCATTAATGAAGAAAGAAAGTTGTTTTTCAACACCTTAGTTATATGATCCCTTAACGTTCCTGACTGCCTTAGGTATATCCAGTCTGATGTCTGTAGTCATCCCTCCACTTTTGAGCAAAATGAAATTCACACCATAAAGAACACAGCCAAAAAATTGTCCCTTCAATTTGAAATGGCTCCTCCATCACATCAAATACTTGGGTCTATTCCTCTGATTTGTCTGTGGGTCTACATATTTCTTCTTGGTTTACAATCACACTGTATAAATTGCTATAACTTTATAAGAACCTAAGTAATTGGTAACAAAGTCTCATTTAATTATGCTTCTTTTAGAAAATTTAATCAAATTTCTGTGTCATTTGTTCTTTCAAATGAGCATCAGATTTCGCTATAAGGGAAAAAACAAATTCCTCTGGGATTTTGATTAAAATTCATTTAAAGCTACAAATTAATTGGGAAAGACTCCACATCTTCAGAATACTAAACTTTACTATTTAGAAATATGGTTTTCTGTGTCATAGTTAAGTATTCTGTCTCCATTAAGGTTTCCATTATCTTTATTTAAAAAATACACATTTCCTTTAGGGTTTTGTAGGAGAGTTTTTTATGGCTAATGGAAATTTAATAAATTTTATTATATAGTCTATGTGTTACTGTTATAAAGATACTCATTTGTGTGCATTTATTGTGTATATAATCCTTTTTACTAAAAGCTCTTATTTCTTCTAATAGATTTTCAGATGATTCTCTAAGTTCTTCAGATAGATACACTATCCTCAAACACTAAATTTTTGTAGTTGTACTAAGAGATATAAAAGTTCATAGTTCACTGAAAAGAGTGCAAATGATCCTTAAAGATATGGGTAATAAAACTCACCTTGGCTCATGAATAATGAGCTCCCATAGCATGTTACGCTCTACTCCACCCATCAGATAGGCAAAAATCCAAAGGCTCTGCAACACATTCTGTTGAGGAAGCTCTGAAGAAAAGAGTCTCTTTCCAATGGTGATGATGAGATTGCCAAGTGATTCACCGTCTCTGAGAGGAACTTGGCAATATCTGTCAAGAATCCATACAAATATCTGTCAAGAATCCATACAAATTAATTTGTATGGATTCTTGACAGATATTGCCAAGTTCAAAAACCCAGAAATTCCGCTTCATGAAATCTCAGATATACTGCCAAAAACATGAAAAGGAAATGCTGAAAACAGGTGCAAGAATATTCACTGGTTTTGTACTTAGATTTTCTTTCTTTTTGTTTTCAGACAAAGCCACACATTGTCACTCAGGCTGGAGTGCAGTGGCACAATCACAGCTTACTGCAGCCTCAACCTACCAGGCTCAAGTGATCCTCCAATCTCAGCCTCCCGATTAGCTGGAACTACAGGTGCACACCAAAGTGCTTGGCTAATTTTTAAACTTTCTGTAGAGATGGGGTCTCACCAACTTTGTTGCCAGTTATTTAGGTTCTTAGAAAGTTACAGCAATTTGAGACTAGCCCAGGCTGGTCTCAAATTCCTGGGCTCAAGCAATCCTCCTGCCTTGGCTTCCCAAAGGGCTGAAATTACAAGAGTGAGCCACTATGCCCAGGCTTAGAATTATTTTTTTATATATATACTTTAAGTTCTGGGATACATGTGCAAATCTTACAGGATTGTTGCATAGGTAAACATATGCATGCCATGGTGGTTTGCTGTCTCCATCCCCCTATCACCTACATCAGGCATTTCTCCCACTGTTATCCCTCCCCAACCTCCCCACCCCCCACTGTCCCTCCCCTAGGCCCCCCACCCCCCAACAGACCCCAGTGTGTGATGTTCCCCTCCCTTTGCCCATGTGTTCTCATTATTCAACACTCGCCTCTGAGTAAGAACATATGGTGTTTGGTTTTCTGTTCAAATTATTATTTATCAATTAGTTCAACAATTTCTGTTCTTCCTTAATAATAAAAGCATTCAGAAAAACAAATTGTTCTCTAAACATAGATTTAGCCAGCCCCATATATTCTAATCTCTTGTTTTATTATTTTGTTCAAACACTATAAGAGAGATTTTTCTTCATTTTTGGCAACCTGTTTATCAGAAAATCTATAGTCCTGAAAGATTATTTCTTTATACTTCAAATTTAAATGTGTTACTAATATGCTTGTCTTATTTAATTTGGCAAGACTAATTGTTGGGTTTTTTGATTTTTAGATTTAATTATTTGGCTGGTTGGGTTTTTTCAGTGTCTGAGAATTAGACTCCCTTTGCCCGTGTTCTCTTTTTCTACAATTCTTGTTTTGTAGATTTCCTGAAACTATCCTCATCTCTCATTTTTTTTCACTCATCACTTTTAACACTTCTTTTTTTGCCTCTGAACTATGGGTGATTTTCTTGATTTGCCTTCCATGGGACAAATTCTATATTCTATTTTTTTCAGTACCTACTCTACATACAGTTCATTATCCCCACCTAAGTTCAATCATTACTTAAATTTCTTTGCAGACATTTCACTGGCAGATTTTTCCTTCTTCCTACTTATTCTAACTCTATAAATGTACTTATAAAATGAATCTTCCTAATAATGCAAATTTTTTTCAAATAGTCCCCTAATTTTGTAGCCAATCTATTTTTAAAGGGGCATTTTCTTTAATTCCTTATGGGTGTGTGTTACTTAAAACCTTAGTAGATTGAATTTTTGTGAACAATTTCTCTTTTAGCAGCTTTTAGTTGTGTGTACCTGCATGACCCTACTGGTTCACCTCCACCTTCTAAAGTAAAGGCCTGATTTATTATTCTCATCTACTATTTCCTGGAAATTGTATTGTAGTTCTCGCAAGTACTTAGGCTTATCCCAACTGCCCTCTATGTGGCTAAAAGTACTCAAAATATATACTATATTTAAGGCCTTTTCCTGAGTTCTAAAATTATTCTCATTTTTATCTTCAGCTGGTCATATCCTGAAGACTTTAGAACTTTTGTCGTGTGTTACCCAGAAGATGACAGATGATAGATCATGACTTCGAATTTCAGAAACAACCACTACCTTTTTATCCAGTAAACACATAAGCAATCACAAATCAAGTAAGAAGCAAAACCTTCAGGGATGCTGGAATGGGGATACTTAAGTTTTCAGAAAGTACCCTTTTGAAAATAGGTTGATTTTAAAGGGAAGCCTATATCCTTGAGGTAAACTTTTCCCAATAAGAAGCTTATTAAAATCTCTTTCTGTTACACTCCACAAGAAAGACAAAGGAACACAAGCGAAAGGGGCTTTTAGTAAGAATACACAGACTTTTTTTTTTTTTTGACACAAGGTCTTGCTCTGTCACCCAGGCTGTAGTACAGGGGCATGATCACAGCTCACTGCAGCCTTGAGCTCCTCAAGCAATCCTCCCACCCCAGCTCCCTAAGTTGCTGGGACTACAGGTGCAAGCCACCATGCCCAGCCAATTTTTCTATTTTTTGTAGACACGGGGTCTCACTATGTTCCAGAGGCTGGTCTCAAACTCCTGGCCCCAAGCAATCCTCTTGCCTTAGCAAGAAAAGTGCTGGTATTACAGGTGTGAGCTACCATGTGCATGACCTTCTAAAGCTATTTTATGAGATTTTTAAACATCTTCTCCATACTGGTATTAGAAATTGATTTTTTTTTTTTACCTTTTATGGGAAATAGTTTTGCTAACATCTTAGTGAAAAACAGTTGATAGTTTATAATAGAACTATGAATAGTAATGCATTTATTCAATCAACAAATATTTATGCTATACCTACTAGATTCTAGAAGAGTGGCTGGTACATTACATATATTGATATAATGAGGAACAAAATCCAATCCCTAACTTCAGGCTATATAATTTGGAAGTCTGTACAGACAGATAGGTAGATGATGGATAGATAGACAGATAGACATATATCTATAAACCACAAGTACACATATACTTTTAGAATTGAACAAATGTGTATCATCTCCTTACTTAAATAGAACTAGGTATAGAATGTTCATGAATATATAAGTGTTCTAGTTAATTGTTACAGCTTGAAATGAATGTGTGAGTATGCACATATATGCATCATATGAACAACTATAGTAAATGATGTAGATAGAACACATTGCTTACACCAACACAACCCTTTTATCTTAACCCTTTTATCTTAACGCAATCTTTCTATCCTTTAATAAAGTCCCATGGTTTTTAAAAAAAAAATAGACATTATTAAGAGAATGAGCTGAATTTCAGGCATCTACAGTTGGTTTATCATCAACTTACATTTTGCAAGTGTTAAACATCAACACTTAGAAATCTTACATTTGGCTGTACCACACTATAAAAACAAAAAGCAACAATAATCACATCAACCACAAGACTACATTTGTTAGATATTTCCATAACTAACAAAATTTGTTAGATATTTCCATAACTTCTGCCTGTTGATACCTACTGGCTTTCCTACAATGGGTAACATTTCAGATTCTGACTGATAAGGAAAGAACTAAAGTGACTGCTGAAAACTCTAGGGAATTTGAGGTTTAAAAAAGTCATAGGTGGTTCACATTTATGTCTCTTGGTTTACTTTGGTTTGTTTGTATGGCTCTAAGAAATTTCTGGAAAAAGAAAAATGATCAGAGAAAAGGTTTCGAAGAGCAAGAAAAGAAAAGTGAAAAAAATACCAAGGTGATCAGAAATTGTCACTGAATCTAAATTTTGAAACTTATTTCAGGTTATTTTTATTTTTACTCATCACAGTCAATGATGCTGTTGATAGTCAAATAGCCATCAAACTGTTAGCTAAGATGTGTCAGAATAAGGGCTCATTTCTGAGGAAATCTGATGACTCTCCCTTCACTGGAACGGGATGGGCATTTTAACTTTTGACTTTAATCAATAATTAAGAATGTATCTCCTGACTTAGATATAATGATAAAGAACACATTAAAATCTAATTACTTTAATAAATAGGTGCCAGCCTTGAAATACTTCTTAAAATTAAAGGCCTGTTATATTTACATCAAGACAGACAATTTATTTCCTAAAATGCACACAGGCACACACATATACACTCCCTCTTTTCTCATTCCAATGATCTTGAATTGTCTTAAAGATTTGCCATTGAGAGTATGTGACCTACTTTGAAAATCAATTATATACTTTTTATTCCTTCATAAGGTCTACAATTTTTTGGCTCAATTCATGTGAAAATGCAATAAACTTGTCCTTCAATCACAGAACACTGGTAAAAATACCTATAAAGCACTTTTAGATATTATTATATAAAATATCAAGTTAAAAGTAAAATTATTGTATAATAGTTTGGGGATAAACTCTTGATAAGTATTCAATAGTCCAGATGAAATTTCATCTTCAAAATCTTTCTTATATACTAACCAAAATGTAAAATCTTTGGTTACTAAGTAGAGAAATCAACATGAGATTTTTTTTTCTTCTGTTATTTTCTAGGGTTAGGGGAGAGAGAATAATGAGGGCAGAGATTTTGCTTTTGTCTAAGATATTACTTATAAAACAACAGGCTAACATGTTCGCTGAGTAAAAGTATATAACTTCATACTGGCCTTGTTTTTTAATAGGTAATGAACTGGCATTTTCTCCTGTCAGCTAATGAAACAATTGGGGATTACTGGAGAATGATAAATGGACAATTAACAGCTTTATCTGGAGACAAAGATTTGCCCATCTCTGAATGATGAGTTGGCAATTCTGTGTTTTGGAAGCTTGTTGTGAATGTTCAGAGCGGGAGCGATGGAGAACTACAAGTTATTGCATTAGGAGTTTTCTTTGTTTATGCATTTTTGCATTTATGCATGTATGTATGTATGTATTTTTTGAAATGGAGTCTTGCTCTGTCACCCAAGCTGGAGTGCAGTGGCATGATCTCAGCTCACTGCAACCTCCACCTTCCAGGTTCAACTGTTTCTCCTGCCTCAGCCTCCCAAGTAGCTGGGACTACAGGCACATGCCACCATATCCAGCTAGTTTTTGTATTTTTAGTAGAGAAGGGGTTTCATCATGTTAGCCAGGATGGTCTCAACCTCCTGACCTCGTGATCTGCCCATGTCAGCCTCCCAAAGTGCTGGGATTACAGGGTATGCATTATTTTTATAGTTGTAAAAACAAATGCTAATGGCATGCAAAATCCTGTTGCAGCTCAAGATAACCATTCCCTTTCATATCATCCAAAAAATATTTCTAGCAAATTCTTGGTACAACAAAAAGTTTAAAAGTTTAAAACTAGAAAACTCTAAGGTGAAGCGTAAGAATTGGACTCCAGGCCAGGCGCAGTGGCACACGCCTGTAATCTCAGCACTTTGGGAGGCCAAGGTGGGCAGATCATGAGGTCAGGAGATGGAGACCATACTGGCCAACATGGTGAAACCCCATCTCTACTAAAAATACAAAAATTAGCCAGGCATGTGGCGGGTGCCTGTAGTCCCAGCTACTTGGGAGGCTGAGGCCAGAGAATCGCTTGAACCTGGGAGGCAGAGGTTGCAATGAGCCAAGATCACATCACTGCACTCCAGCCTAGGTGACAGAGCAAAATTCCATCTCAAAAAAAAAAAAAAAAAGAACTGGACTCCAAGAAATAGATCAGTTATTTTTGTGATTCATAACTTATCTCCAGAGTTAGATAGCTGAATGTGATAAAAGATTTTTCTAGTCACCCTAAAAAACATTCTGAGACATAATACAATGGAATGCAAACCAGTCATCTAAAATAATCATGTCGATAGTATAAGGTCACAAGCATTGGTATCAGATAAGCCAAACTTTAAGTCCCCATCCTACCATTTATTAGTTTTATTATCTTAAGCAATTTATATCACCTCTCCAGAATTAACTGACTCAGAGAGTTGTAGAAATTAAGTGAAAGGATGCACTTGAAATGCCTATCACTGGGCTTGAAGGATCCTCAAAACAATTTCATTAAATGAATAAATAAACATTTAATAAATGTTTGCTCTTATCACAATCATTTTTGACATGGCAATATATCCATGACATTTATGAGTTAAAAAAAAAAAAAAAAAAAACAGGTGCAGAACCACAGGTGACTGTGATGTCATACCCATGAGTCCCCTGCGTGTATTTCACATTGCTGTGTGCACGTGACCTGTCTGGAAGTAAGTTGTGGAAATCAATTATTGCTCTCATGTCATGATAATTTTGTTTATCACTCTTTTCTTTGTATTCTCAAGATATCATATTAGAGAAACTGTTAAGGTATATATAAAATCAACTTTTACCAGAAGGACTTTAACATTTATTCAAATATTCAGTGGATGGGACTGAAATCTTACTGGAGACAGAGAGCGGAAAGAAAAGATATCAGGGGTAATCTGTCTTTAGAGATCTTTTTCAAAGATAAAAGGTACAAAGGAATGGTCTCACTGCTCATCAGGACCACAAAGAAAATTATATTGCTATTTCTGTGCTACTGTACCACTGTCTTTTTAATTTTATTTTTAATTGATACATAATAATTGCACATATGGGGTACAGTGTCATATTCCTATACACATACATAATGTATATACTGTCTTTTGGTGAGTGTCTTTGAAACTTCCCATGTAATAAAGAGAAGTGTATTACTCATTTCAAATAACCTCTTAGAGAATTTCAGCTGCTAGGTATCTATAATGTTTTTAAAAGAAAAGTAAAGGGGTAGAAGTTTCTCTTTGGAGTCTTGTCAAACTGCAACTTATCACTAACCAGCTTTTCACAAAAGGAACTTACAGTAACATGCAACAGAATTTGATGGCATAGGAAAAACCCATCACCTCAACTGGTAGTAAAACTTCAATAGTATTATACTCATAAAATAATTCATTGCCACGCATGATGTAATCCCCAGACAGTCTCTTTCTGCTTTGAATTTGTTTAGAAGCTTTCTTAGAATACATCCAGGGAAACTTTAGGGAAAAGACTGACCAGGAAGAGCGGGCATTTCCTAGTCTGTGACCCTGAGGGAGATGGTCACCATTGGAGCCTCATATCCTTCTGTTCTGTGTCAGCAATCCCTCCAGCAAGGGCTAAGTTGACGGGGTCAATCAGAGAGACAGGATCTGCCCCAGTTTACCCATATTGCATAGTTTTTATGCACTTAGATCACACCATGAAAAACAAAAGAATACACACAACCTGGGAACAGAAGTAACTTGGCAAATGGGAGGCTGAATGGCTAGAGCAATGTCATCCAATACTGTAGATATGTGGAGTTTGTTAAATTAATATTAAAAATCCAGTTTTTTAGTCATACTGGCCACATTTCAGATGTGCAGGTATCTCACGTGACTAGCAGATACCATACTGGACAGCACAAACACAGAGCATTGACATCACTGTAGTAAATTCTATTTGACAGCATTGGGAGGGAGAGAAGCTGCCACATAACGTGTTGACCTTCAAAATGTTGTATTATGTGTATGTATTAACTATTCAAAACTTAATTATCATACATTTAAATTTTAAGTAGTCATGTTTTAATTGTTTTACATAATTTGTATTCGAAAGTTCAAAAAGATCACCCATTTTTTATCTGGGGCTACTAGGATTACAATCACAAGCACACTCTTAAAGTGGCTAAATTCAGAAATACCATTATAGATTGTTCTCTCCACAGCAAGTGTAACAATTTAAAAATAATGTAAGGCACATGTTAATTAAAATGATGAAATAAAAAGCCCTAGTTTTGCTTCAAAGGCTAATAATATATTGCTTTTTTAACATTTATTTTCACTCCCAGGTACAGGAACCATATCACAGATGGAGAGTATAATGAGACAAGTGTCAAATGGTATATATTGAGCATTAGATTCAAACTGTGCACAGCAGGGCTGTAGAGTGACACTCGCAGGTATGTGATGCCTGCTTCTCTCCCTCCCTGTTGTCTGTATAAAGCAGAAAATCAGAATATTTAGTAAGTAATGGCATTTACAGTACTGGCCTCTGTCAGCATTAACAGGAATCCAAAATAGTAACCCTGTGGAATTGTCTTCCATCCAGCTTATTTGTGGGGGGAAAATGATGCATTTATGAAGTTATTTATTTATTTATTTATTTAAAAATAGATATTGATTGCAGGGGTGGTAGCTCATGCCTCTAATCCCAGTAATGTGGGAGGCCAAGGCAGGTAACCACTTAAGGCCAAGAGTTAGAGACCAGCCTGGTCAACATGACAAAACCCCATCTCTACTAAAAATATTAAAAGTTAGCCAGGTGTGGTGGCATATGCTTGTAATTCCAGCTACTTGGAAGACTGATGCATGAGAATCACTTAAACTCGGGTGGCAGAGGTTGCAGTGAGCCAAGATTACATCACTGTACTGCAGCCTGGGTACAATAGAGCAAGACACTATCTCAAAATACGCGTGCACACGTGTGTGTGTGTGTGTGTATACATATATGTGTGTAAGTGTGTGTGTGTGTGTGTGTGTGATGCTTACTATGAGTGAGGCTCTGTTTCAGGCCCTGGTGATATAGCAGATAAAACCCCCATCTCACATTTCTTGCTTTCTAAGCTACTAAGTAGAGTCAATAAACAAACAAAATGGAAAGTGTGTCAGAGAGAAGGATAGAGTGTGTTGGCAAAGGCATGCTAATTTACATAGTGGCTGTCCTCCTAGGATGTCCATGTTGTAATTTCAGAAACCTGTGAATATGTTACCTTACATGGCAAAAGGGACTTAGGTGTGAATAAGTTAAGGCTCCTGAGATGAGATTATCATCCTGGATTATCTGGTTGGGTCCAATGTAGTCACAAGGGTCCTTATAAGGAGGTGGAAGAGACGTGGAGGTGAGAACAAATGTTGAAGAAATATCATTGCTTCTGAAAGGAGAAGAAATGTGGGCAACTTCTAGAAGCTGGAAAAGACAGAACAAACAACAAAACCCTAGTTCTCCTCTATACTGTCCAGAAGAAACAGATCGACTGACACCTTGATTTTAGCCCAGTGGAAAACATGTGGGACTCTGACCTCTGGAAGCATAAGTTAATAAATTTGTGGTGTTTTAGGTCACTAAATTTGTAGTGATTTGTTATAGTGGCCAGAGGGAACTAATATGCCAGCCATGGAAGACTTCATTGAAAAGCAGACATTTGGACAAAGATCTAAAAGGAGGCATAGCCCCCTTCCTATGCAGAGACGGTGGTGATGTGGAGCCTTCTACACTCCATGCCCAGTCAGGTCTCCAGGCATCTGGAACATCCACTCTCCTGGATTAGGAGTTTGAGTTGCCCCTAGCCCCTACCCCACCCCTGCAGATCACTGGGGATGGAGGAGGTTTCCCAGTTTTACTACCAGGCACATCTTACCCACCAAATTCTCCGTTGGCAATGGTGCTTATGCCTGCCACTGGGGACCTGTAGGTGGGCCTTTCCAGGCTGGCCCCACCCATCTTGCCTTATAACCCCCAGAACTGAGCAGGAAACTCAGACTACTGTTCACTCTATGGATCAGCCCACTGTCTGAAGCAACAGAGAGATTCTGCTGGTAAACAGTGATCAAGTATATGCCCAGCCACATTAGCTGCAGCTGGCTCTTACCCATAAGCATCATCTATTGACTTGTAGGTTGAACTGCACAGACCACTAAAAAACCTGCTAAAAAGAAGTACATAGGTTTATAGAGACAAAGCCAAAAAACTCTACCCAACATTTTCTATAGTAACACCCCCTAGTGAGAGGTAGAGGGGAAGGGAAAAAAAAACACAAGAATACTATATAGGGAAATAAAGAAAAGGAGAAAAATCTTACTTACATGAAAATAATTACAAAAATTAGAAGTTCCACCATCTCTAGACGAGAAGGAACCAGCATGAGAATTATGACACCATGAAAATTCTGCTTGTACTGACACTACCAAAGAATCACACTAGCTCTCCACCTATGATTCCTAACCAAAATGTAAACTCAGAAACAGCAGATAAAGAAGTCAAGGCATGGATTGCAAGGAACCTCAATGAGATCCAAGAGAAGGTTGAAAATCAACAAAAATAAACTTCTAAAGCTTCCTTCAATCCAGGAATTGAAGAAAGAGATAAAAATCTTAAAATCAATCAGAGCTTCTGAATTGAAAAACTCACTTAAATTTCAAAATATAATTGAAAGCTTTATCAATAGACTGAACCAAGTAGAAGAAAGAATGTCAGACCTTGAAGAATGGTCTTTTGAACTAAATGAGACAAAAATAAAGAAAAAGAATTATGAAAAATGAACAAAGTGTTCAAGAAATATGGGATTATGTAAAGTGCCCAAACCTACAAATTACTGGCATTCCTGAGAGAAGAAGAAAAAGTAAATAACCTGAAAAACATATGTCAAGGAATAATTCAAGAAAATTTCCTGTTTGACAGATAGACATCCAGATACAAGAAATTCAGAGATATTATACAAAATGAACATCCCCAAGGCATATAGTCACCAGAATAGCAGTCAGAGAAAAAGGCCAGATCATATACAAAGGAAACCTGATCAGGTTAACAGCAGACTTCTCAATAGAAATCTTACAAACCAGGAGAGGATTGGGAGCCTGTTTTCAGCATTGTTAAAGAAAAGATATTCCAACCAAGCTTTTCATATCCCACCAAACTAAGCTTTATAAGTCTAACAGCAGACTTCTCAGCAGAAATCTTACAAGCCAGGAGAGGATTGGGAGGCTCTTTTCAGCATTATTAAAGAAAAGAAATTCCAACCAAGTGTTTCATATCCCACCAAACTAAGCTGCATAAGTGGAGGAGAAATAAAATATTTTCCAGACAAGTAAATCCTAAGGAAGTTTGTTACCACTAGACCACCTTTACAAGAGATCCTTAAGGGAGTTCTAAACGTGGAAACAAAAGAATATCTACTACCAAAAACACTCTTAATTACATAGCCCACCGATACTATGCAGCAATCACACAATAGAAACTACAGATTAACTAGATAAAAATAGAATCAAAATCTCAATATCAAATAATAATCTCAAATATCAGTAATTTTGAATGTAAATAGTCTAAACATCCCACTTAAAAGGCACAGAGATGTGAACTAGATTTTTTAAAAGACTCATTTATCTTCTGTCTTCAAAAGATGAATCTCACATGTACCAACACCCATAGGCTCAAAATAAAGGGTTAAAAAGATCTATCATGCAAAGAAAAAACAAACAAACAAAAAAGCTGGAATAACTATTCTTATATCAGATAAAATCAGATTTTATACAAATAATAGTAAAAAAGGACAAAGGGTATTACATCATGATAAATGGTCCAACCCAACAAGATGACTTAACTATTCTAAATATATATGCATTCAACAGTGGAGCACTCAGATTCATAAAACAACTACGTCAAGACCTAAAAAAGATTTGTACAGCTATGTAATAAAACTGAGAGACTTCAACACACCACTGACAGCATTAAACAGAGGCAGAAAACTAACAGAGACATTCTAGACTTCAATTCAACACTTGATCAACTGGACCTAAAAGACATCTACAGAATACTCTCCCTATCAGCTGCAGAATAATATATTCTCTCATCTGCACACAGAACATACTCCAAAATTGACCACAGTCTCACCCATTAAGCAAGTGTCAATCAATTCAAAAAAAATCAGAGCCATACCAACCACACACTTGGACCACAGTGGAATAAAAATAAAAATTCATGTCCCAGTCTTCTCAAAACAACACAACTACATGAAAATTAAACAACTTGCTTCTAAATAACTTTTGGATAAACAACAAAATTAAGGCCGAAATTTTAAAAAATATTTGAAATAAATGAAACAGAGACACAACATACTAAAGTCTCTGGGATATAGAAAAAGCAGTGGAAAAAAAGAAAGTTTACAGCACAGAATTCTCATGTGAAAAAGTTATAAAGATCTCAAACTAACAACCTAATATTACACTTAGAGGGACTAGAAAGACAAGAACAAATAAACTCCAAGGCTAGAAGAACAAGTAAAATAAGTAAAATTGGAGTGGAACTGAACAAAATTGAGACCCAAAAATCTATGCAAATCATCAATGAAAGAAAAAGTTGTTTCTTTGAAAGTAAAAACAAGATTGGTAGACCACTAGCTAGATTAACAAAAAAAAGAGAGAGAGATCCAAATAAGCACAATGAGAAATGACAAAAATGATATTACAACCAACCCCACAGAAATAGAAAAGATCCTCAGAGACTGTTATGAACACCTCAATGCACTAAAACTAGAAAATCTAGAGGAAATAGATGAATTCCTGGAAAAATACAACCTCCCAAGATTAATTCAGGAATAAACTGAAACACCGAACAGACCAATATCAAGTTTTGAAATTGAATCAGTAATAAAAACCTACCAGCCATAAAAGCCCAGATCATATAGATTCTGTTACTCTGTTCTAGCATTTCTATAAATAAACACCTGTGACAGGATAATTTATAAAGAAAAGAGGTTTAACTGGCTCATGATTCCACAGGCTGTACAGGAAGCATGACTGGGCAAGCCTAAGGAAACTTACAAATAGACTGGAAGGTGAAGGGGAAGCAGGTACTTCTTCACATGACCAGAGGAGGAAGAAGAGAGATAAGAGGTGCTACACACTTTTTTTTAAATTGTACTTTAGGATCTGGGGTACATGCACAGATCATGCAGGATTGTTGCATAAGTACACACATGGCAATGTGGTTTGCTGCCTCCATCCCCCTGTCACCTGTATCTGGCATTTCTCCCCATGTTATCCCTCCCCAACCTCCCCATCCTCTGCTGTCCCTCCCTTGGCCCCCCACAACAGACCCCAGTGTGTGATGCTCCCCTCCCTGTGTCTATATGTTCTCGTTGTTCAACACCCACCTATGAGTAAGAACATGCGGTGTTTGATTTTCCCTTCTTCTGTCAGTTTGCTGAGAATGATGGTTTCCAGATTTATCCCTGTCCCTACAAAGGACACAAACTCATTGCTTTTTTATGGCTGCATAGTATTCCATTAGTATTCCATAGTGTATATGTGCCACATTTTCCTTGTCCAGTCTATCATCAGTGGGCATTTGGGTTGGTTCCAGGTCTTTGCTATTGTAAACAGTGCTACTATAAACATATGTGTGCATGTGTCTTTATAATAGAAAGATTTATAATCCTTTGGATGTATACCCAGTAATGGGATTGTTGGATCAAATGGAATTTCTATTTCTAGGTCCTTGAGGAATCGCCACACTGTCTTCCACAATGGTTGAACTAGTTTACTCTCCCACCAACAGTGTAAAAGTGTTCCTATTTCTCCACATCCTCTCCAGCATCTGTTGTCTCCAGATTTTTTAATGATCACCATTCTAACTGGCATGAGATGGTATCTCAATGTGGTTTTAATTTGCATTTCTCTAATGACCAGTGATGATGAGCACTTTTTCATATGTTTGTTGGCCTCATATATGTCTTCTTTTGAAAAGTGTCTGTTCATGTCCTTTGCCCACTTTTGAATGGGTTTGTTTGTTTTTTTCTTGTAAATCTGTTTTAGTTCTTTGTAGATTCTGGATATTAACCCTTTGTCAGATGGGTAGCTTGCAAAAATTTTTTCCCATTCTGTTGGTTGCTTGTTCACTCTAACGATTGTATCTTTTGCTGTATGGAAGCTCTGGAGCATAATTAGATCCCATTTGTCTATTTTGGCTTTTGTTGCTGATAATACACACTTTTAAACAATCAGACCTTACAATAACTCACTCACTGTCAGAAGAACAGAACCAAATGGAAATCTGCCCCCATGATCCAGTCACCTCCCAGCAGTCCCTACTTCCAACATTGGAGATTAGAATTTGACATAAATTTGGGCATAGGAACAGACTCAAACGATATCAAATTTACAGCTGAATTTTACCAGACACACACAGAAAAGCTAGTACCAATCCCACTGAAACTATTTCAAAAAAATTAAGAAAGACAATGCCTCCATAACTCATTCTGTGAAGGCAGCATCACCCTGATACCAAGAACCTGGCAAAGATACAACAAACAAAGTAAGATCTCAGGTCAATATCTCTGATGAACACAGATTCAAAAATCTTCAACAAGATACTAGCAAACTTAATCCAGCGGCACATCAAAAAGTTAATTCACCACATTCAAGTAGGTTTCATCCATAAGGCACAAGGTTGGTTCAACATATGCAAATTAATAAATGTGATTCACCACCTAAAGAGAAATAAAAACAAAAACCATATGATCATCTCAATAGATGCAGAAAAAAAACCTTCAATAAAACCCAAGATCCCTTCATGTTAAAAACCTTCACCACCTATTCACCACAGTACTAAAAGTCCTAGCCAGAGCAAGCAGTCAAGAGAAAGAAAAAGCATCCAAATAGGAAAAGAAGAAATCAAAGTAGCTCTCTTCTCTGATAATATGATTTTATACCTGGAGAATCCTAAATACTCAATGAAAAGACTCAAGGAGCTGATAACTTCAGTAAAGTTTCAGGATACAAAATCATTGTCCAAAAATCAGTAGCATTTATGTACATCAATAATGTTCAAGCTGAGAGCCAAATCAAGAATGCAATCCTATTTATAATAGTAACAAACAAAATAAAATGCCTAGAAATATATCTAACCAAGGAGGTGAAAGACCTCTACAAGGAAAACTAGAAAACATTGCTAAAAGAAATGATAGATGACACAAACAAATAGACAAACATCTATGTTCATCAATTGGAAGAATCAATATCATTAAAATGGCCATACTGTCCCAAGCAATCTACCAATTTGATGATATTTACATCAAAGTACCAACATCATTTTCACAAAACTAGGAAAAACTATTCTGAAATTTATATGCAACCAAGAAAGCCCAAATGGCCAAAGCAATCCTAAGGAAAAAAGAATAAAATCAGAGGCTTCATATTACCCGACCTCAAACTATACTATAAAGCTACAGTAAACAAAACAGCATGATATTGCTACAAGAAGAGATACTTCAACCAACAGAACAAAATTTTAAACACACACACACACACACAAATAAAGCTGAATACCTACAGCCATCTGATCTTCAGCAAAGTCAACAAAAATGAGCAATGAGGAAAAAATTTCCTATTCAACAAATGGTACTGAGATAGCTGGCTAACCATATACAGAAGAACTTAACTGGACCTCTACCCTTTGCCATATACAAAAATAAACTCAGTGTGGATTAGAGATTTAAATGCCAGACCTCAAACTTATTAAAATTCTAAAAGAAAACCCAGGGTGCATCACTCTGCACATCAACCTTGTAAAGAATTTATGACTAACTCCTTGAAAGCAACTGGAACAAAAACAAAAATTAACAAGAGGGACATAATTAAATTTTGCTTCTGTTCAGCAAAAGAAACAAGCAACAAGGTAATCAGACGACCTACAAAATGGAAGAAAATATTTGCAAACTATGCATCTGACATAGGTTAAATACCCAGAATCTATAAGGAACTTAAACAATCAAACAAGCAAAAACCAAATAACCCCATTTTTTAAAAAAATGGACAAAACAAGAACAGACACTTCTCAAAAGAAGACATAGAAGTAGCCAAAAAAAATGAGAAAATGCCCTTCATCACTAATCACCAGAGAAGTAAAAATCAAAACTACAGTGAGATATCATCTCACACCAGTCAGAATGGCTATTACTAAAAAGCCAGAAAATAACAGATTTTGGTGAAGCTGAAGAGAAAAAGGAGTACTTATACACTGTTGGTAAAAAGGTAAATTAGTTCAGCCACTCCAGAAAGCAATTTGGAGATCACCCAAAGAACCTAAATTTGACCCAGTAATCTCATTACTATGTATATGTCCAAAAGAAAATAAATCATTCTTCCAAGAAGACATAGACATTTGCATGTTCATTGCAGCACTATTTACAATAGCAATACCAAAATATCAACCTCCATGCCTATCAATGCTAGATTGAATTTTAAAATGTGGTACACATACACCATAAAATACTACACAGCCATATAAAAGAACAAAATAATGTCCTTTGTAGCAACATAAATGCAGCTGAAGGCCTTTATCCTAAGTGAATTAATGCAGCAACAGAAAACTAAGTACCATATGGTCTCACTTATAAGTGAGTGTTAAATACTGGCTACTCATGAACGTAAAGATGGCAACCATAAACACTGGGGACTATTGTGAGGGGAGAGATGGGGGCAAGGACTGAATAACTATTGGGTACCATACTCGCTACCTGCATGGACTGGATCATTCATACCCCAATCCTCAGCATCAGGCAATATACCCATGTAACAAACTCCTGGATTCGGGGGGCACATGTACTCCCTGAATCTGCAATAAAAGTTGAAATTATATATATACATGTGTGTGTGTGTGCCTGTGTGTGTGTGTACACATGCACACACACATATAAAGGAGAAGTGGAACAAGCCATGTATCTGAGGAAAATGCATTAGAGGCAGAGGAAACAGTAAGTGAAATTCCCTGAGTCAGGTACACAACCAGTACATTGGAGTGACATCAGGAGAACAGTGCAGCTGAGTGGAGTCAGAAGGAGGAATGTAGCAGTGGGTGAAGTCAAAAGTGACTGTCAGAAGAAGCAGATACATATCAGGCAAACTGGGCTGTCGTGAGGACTCTAGCTTTTACCTCAAAGGAGTCACCAAAGAGGTTTTCAACAACAGCAACAAAAATGACATGATGAAAATTACATTGGACAGGATTACTCAGGCTGCTGCTGAGATTAGATCGTAGGGAGCAAAATCAGCATGAGGGAGACCAGATAGGAGGGTCTCCTAATAGTCCAGGTGGAAGGTAATGATGACATGGATCAGGGAAGTTGAACGTGGTGGGTCTCTAGGTGCATTGTACAAGAATCATTCTGGTTGTGAGATTAGAAGACATTGTGGGATTGGGTTACAGAGCAAAGGAAGGAGCAGTGAGACAGTAGAGGAATTACTACAATAATACAGCAAACAAATTAAGGTTGCTAGGACCTTCATCCAAGAAGAGATGGTTGACACTGGTATCTATTTTCAAGGTAGAGCTGACAGGGTTTTCTAACATCTGGTAAGAATGAAAGTTACCCAGGGGAAGTGCGACCACCCACAGCTTTCCTTTCCCTTTATCACTTAATCCTGAGCCCCAGGCAGCCTAAATATTCTCCCTAGGAGACCCACCCTTATGGTCCATTTGAACAATTTACTAGCTTATTTATAGAAAGGAAAGAGAAAGCTTGGATAGTGAGAATCAACTCAGGTCCTGAGTTGATTATCTATACCATTACTATACCATTACTCTCAATCTCCTTTGTCCACCAAATGTTTCATCAGACCTATGTAAGAATGAAGTTACAGTAACATTTGGAGATGGGGTCAAGAGGTACAGAAAGACTCTAAGGTTCTCACATTCTCTAGTCGGGGCACTGCATTCCTAAATGTCCAAAAGATCACTGGATTTTGTGAACTACTTTCAATATTTCAAAAATCTTTTCAGAAACTTTGCATAGGAGTAGAATATGGCATTGGTGATGATACGTTATTAACTGACCAATTTGTGTAACTTTATAGTCACTCTGTGTGGTTCAAATTACACTAGTCTGTAAGCCTTAATAGAAATAAGAAATCAATTATTACTTAAAAACTGTAATTTGTTTGAGAAATATCTTTAAAACTATAAGGACTACAGGGAAACTAACACAGATGGTGACTAGGGGGAACCTTTGGGAAATATGAAGTGAGTTGTTTTTGGCTCAGGTGATTCTCACAGTCTCCTCCAAAGATTCTTGGAGATGGTGAACTCAAATATCCTATCTGCCACTCACTGATCCAGTGGAGTGGACAGCTGTGATTTGCCTGACCATCCCTCACCCTCCCATCTTTTGATGACAGCTTCCTAACGTTCCTCGGGAATCTGCGTCTGCTCAGCTTTCAGGTTGCAAGTCCGCAAGCCAAGATGAGTTTTCTCCCTTCTCAGCTCCCAGGTTTCCATGGAATACAGTCCTGTCTAATCAGAACATCACAGTCTCTTGGCCACTATGATTGGCTCAGAGATGACCATGTGATTCAATCAAAGCCGAGTCTGAGAATTTTGTTGGAAAGACCAAGGAAAGAAGCATCTTTTTACCCTCTAGAAGTTATGATGCAGGCCTAGAGCTGTTGGCCTCATCATGTCACCACAGGGACAGCCTGCTTGGAAGTGGAGTCAGCACAGAGGTGAGCAGAGCTTAAAGATGAAGAAAAGAGCCTAAGCCTTGAACTTTGGTCACACACTGATAAGTGAAAGAGAATGGATTCATTTTAAGAATTAAATGGCCAGGTTTTCATCCCATTTTTTAACTTATCTGCTATGGAATAAGTCATTTTGTTTCAGAAATCCCATAAAACCTAATTTATTACCAAGGGTGTTGAGTGGAATAATTAATATGAATCTCAAAGCAATTTGAAATGTATAAATGTGCTATACAAAAACAAAAGAGCAAAATGCAGTCATTATTGTCAGCTACTTTCCCTGCTCACAATCTAATGACAGCAAATAGTGAAATCACCGAATGGTAGGAGTTAGTGAGGCAAAGTCCATAAATAATTGAGAATCGTTGACTACAAATAATTATTTTATTATTAAACTTTTAGAGTAGACTATGGTGAATATATTCCATGGGACCTATGTCTTCTACCAACACCTTTTATCTCCACATTCTAATCAGCTCTCAAAAAAATCCTGGTTGTGTAAGTGTTTCTGTGTGTTTATGTCTTCTCCATTAAACTTGAATAGGACACAAGTCATTATGGACTCCCATCCATTACAGGAGTGTTAGAGCCTTTCAACATTTGCATAGGAATAATTTTTAAAGATTTATGATTCTATTTTAGAACATAAAAAGTTTTTGTTGCATAAATTACACTAATATTTCTAAGCCTGTTTGACTTTCCCTACTGCCTAGCCATCCAGACAAGCATGAGTTGTTTCTGCACTCCATAGGGAAGGTGTTTAGCGAGGTACTGGCACTGTGGGGTTTTTTGAAGTACAGTGTTCTTTGAGTGGAGTTTGCTGACACAGTGTGAATGGACACAACTCCCAAGATAGCAAGGAAAGCCTTGCCAAGTTCAGAATAAGTTGGTGCCTTGTAAGCAATAACCAAAACCAAAGCTATCCAACTCAACACAAACGATACATATACTTCCAGAACAACCCTAAAACAAATCATCATGGAAGGTGATGTAACTCAAGAGAGTTATAGTGAGATAATATATAAATATAACTAGTCATGAGTATTCCCCCCATTGCAAAAATCACATCTAGCCCCAGGATTCAAACCTAGGTGTCTGTACCTCCAAAGCCCACACATTAAATCACCATGCTCTACATTGTAAACTGCCCAACTAGGAGAGCTGACATTTGAATTAATTCTATCCACAGGTACTCATCTTTCTTCATTACCCTTCACTCACATGTTTTGATGCTATTCTTTAAACACATCTTGACATCCAGACCCTTGAACACTTTCCAGATGTTTCAGTCTCTTTCTCCATTATGACTTTGCTTTCCTCCCAAGCCCAGAACCAACGGTCTTGGTGAACTGCTTGTGAGGCACATCCTCACAACCATTTCTCCTGAGCCCAATTCCCAGCCATGAGTGACCCTCATCATCTGTTTGCTTGTATCCTATTTCTGAGCTATGAAATATAGCTAAAAATTATGATTAAACTGAGCCTACTATGTCCCCTATCTTTCCTCTCAGCAACACTCACACAGGGCCGCAGAAGTGGTGAAATAGTTTTAACCTTATTAAAAACAACCTAAGTTGATAACTATGGTGACCAATCATCATCCAAATAAGATGATTTTGTCTGGAACAAATTATAAATGCCATTTGTTCAGGACACCAGGATTGCTCTGAGCAAACTTATATAGTTGTTATAGTTCTTTTCTTTCTTTCTTTCTTTTTTTTTTTTTTTATAGAGTCTCTGTCTCCCAGGGTGGAGTGCAGTGGTGCGATCTTGGCTTGCTGCAACATCTGTGCCTCCCAAATTCAAGCGATTCTCCTGCCTCAGCCTCTTGAGTAGCTGGGATTACAGGTGTCTGCTACCATGCCTAGCTTATTTTTGTATTTTTAGTAGAGGTGGGGTTTCACCATGTTGGCCACGCTGGTCTCGAACTCCTGACCTCAAGCGGTCCACCTTTTCCAAAGTGCTGGGATCACAGGCATGAGCCCCCATGCCTAACCTAGTTACTATAGTTCTAATACGCTTAGCCATAAAGATTAAATGCAATGGTTCTAGAATCTGACTGATCCCTATTGAATTCCAGCAATGCCACATTATAAGTATGCGGCCTTAACCCTACAGTTTATCCATTCCTAAGACTCAGTTTTCTTAGCCATAAACTACTGATAATAACAATACCTAGCCCTAGTATTGCAATAAGGGGACATTTTATTATTATATCAAATTTAATTGATCTACCTAACATTGTTCAAGATAATAATGAGTAAATCTATATGTTACTTCTTACCCTGAATATACATGAAGAGCTGCGTGGTTTATACAATGCAATGCTTCACAATCCATTACAAACCAATTCTTTTATTTCTCTGGAGGACAACTGTTCTTGCCCTGGTGTCATCTCCCAGAGTCCCTTAAAAATTATTCTTTCCACCAATCTGCAGAGCCCATAATAAAAGTACAACTATCCCTAATAAACTCCCAAATTTCATGAAAATCTATCTAGCTATTGTTGTTTGATAAAGTAACAGACACAGCAAGAAACTTTGTATTAGTGAAATAACCTGTATAAAATAGCTAATGCAATTCCTGGCATCTAGTAAATGCTTAGTAAATGGCCACTTGTCCAACTAGAACTCCATTCAACAAACTTAAGGAATGTATAAACATACAAAATGCACAAAGCCAAAAACTCTAGAAAAATATATCTCTAAGATCTGGAATTATTGGCACAAATGAAAATGATTAATCTCATTTTGCCTAATATTCAAAAATCAACTGCAGCTACATAAGATCCAGAGATCCAGTTTAGCAGTGATTCATGAGAAGAAAACATAAGCATCCTTATAAACCATTGAGGGAGACAGAGAACAAGTAAATGTAAAGCAATCAATGTCTGCACTCTTCTACAACTGTAGATTTCAACATGGCAAAACTGCCCACATCAAAGTGTGCTGTGAAATTTTATTCACTATATACCAGCGGTCCCCAATCTTTTTGGCACCAGGGATCAGTTTTGGGAAAGACAATTTTTCCATGGACCCAGGGCTAGACGGGGTTCATCTCAGGGTGAAACTGTTCTACCTCAGATCATCTGGCATTAGATTCTCATAAGGAACATGCAACCTAGATCCGTCACATGTGCCATTCACAATAGGGTTTGTACGCCTATGAGAATCTAATGCTGCTGATGATCTGACAGGAGGCAGAGTTCAGGCAGTCATGAACACCACTCACCTCCTGTTGTGTGGCCCAGTTCCTAACAGACCACGAACCAGTACCAGTCCACAGCCTAGGGATTTGGGATTCCTGCTATATCTTTACTACAACTGAAGGTACAGTCATGCAACTACAAATAAATATATGATATATAAATAAGCTGAGTGTGTCATATGACATGGTATAGATTCAGGTGTAGTCTGCTGAGAAATTACTACCATGTCATGCACAAATCAGAACAAAAAAAAATGCATGGGAATACAAAGAGAATTTTGCTTCCTGATTGTGTAAGAGAATGTGTTCATGACAACAATAATTTATTTTACAACTGAAGGGAAAGAAAAGGGATAAGTCCCCTAAAAATCTTTCCATGCACAAGACCCATATAGGGATACAGGAGTGGACTTACACTGTTAAACATTATCATAAACAAGCTGAGTGACAGTAAGTGGAACGGCCATATAATTTATCATCCAAATAGGATGCTTTTGTCTGAGGCAAATGATAAATGTCAATGGACAAGAGGACTGTCCTGGTCATACAAGTCATGTAATAATAGTGTATGTCATTTAATTCCTTTGGATGGGTCACCGTAACTTTTAGCCTTCTAAAGTGTATGGCTTAGAAATATCATCATTTGGCAAACAGCACAGCAATAATTGTTGCAAGTAAGAATTGTCAATGGTAGCTAAAATTGGTGGGCAACAGAACAAACAAAACAAAGGGACAGAAAGTAAATTATTAGTCACTAGAGGCTGAAGAGAGGTAATAATAGGGCGTGATAGCTCATGGATATCGGTATCTTTTGGGGTGATGAAAATGTTCTGGAATTAAACAGTTATGACAGTTGTACAACCTTGTGAATATAACAAAAACCACTGAACCACATATTAAAAGGTGAATTTTATAGTATGTAGATTATATCTCAATGCAAAATAACAATAAAAATTAGTAAACAGAGTGAAAAGAAACAGGATATTGACATAGCCTCAAAGTGAGATACATATAAATTGCAAAGTAAAATTGTAACTACAGTGGAGAAACCTGCAGGATACCACCTTAACTAGGTATTCAAAGTTAATATCACCAGTAATAAAACAAATTCACACCATGTGCCTCCTGATTCAAAGCTCTGGAGACAAAAGAGCACTTCTGTAGTATTTTCCTAAAAGCATATATAACCTAAATCTCATCATAAGGGAATATCAGGCAAACACCAAGACATCCCAAATTGAGGGACATTCTACAAATAGCTAGTCAGTATACTTCAAAAGAATCAAGGTCATTGTAGTGGGATGAATTGTGGCCCCCAAAATATATGCCAACTGAAGACCCCAAAACATGACTTTATTGGAATAAAGGTCTTTCCAGATGTAATGAAGGTAAGGATCTCAAAATAAGATTATTCTGCATAACAATGGGCCCTAAATCCAATAACATGTGTCTTTAAAAAGGGAGAATACACAAGAACATAGAAGAAATCCATGTAAGAACAGAGGCAGGTTGGAATTTTGAAGCCCCAAACCAAGGATTGTCAGCAAACAGCTAGAAGATTGGGCATGAAACTGATTCTCCCTCAGATCCTTGGTGGGGAAGCAACCCTGATGACACCCTAATTTTGTACTTCTGGCCTTCAGAACTGTGAGAGCATAAATTTCTGTAGTTTTAAGCTACCAAATTTGTGACAATTTGCTACAGCAGCCCTAAGAAGCTAATACAGTCCTAAAAAAAATAAATAAAAGCTAAGGAACAGTTTCAGATTAAAAGGACCTAAGAAGGAGATGTGTAGTCCTGAGTTGGATCTTAAACTAAAACAAAGGACATTAGTAGGATAATCTGCAAAAGTTGAATAAGATTTACTGATTAGATAATAGTATTGTATTAATGTTACTTGTAAGGTTATTTTGTAATTTTACAGAGATTTTATAAAATGTAAACATTTGGGAACCAGGTAAAGTGTATTATAATTCTTTGGATTATTTTTACAAATATTTTCTAAGTCTGAAATTATTTCAAAGCAAATACAGTCATCCTTTGATATCCTTGGGGAATTGGTTCCAGGATCTCCCTCATATACCAAAAATCTCAAGTCCCTGATATAAAATGACATATCTAGTATTTGCATATAAACTACACACATCCTCCCATAAACTTTAAGTCATCTCTAGATTACTTATAATACCTAATACAATGTAAATGTTAGGTAAATCATTGTTATACTGTATTGTTTGGGGAATCATGATGAAAAATCTGCACATGTTTGGTACAGTTGCAAATTTTTTAAATATTTTCAATACACAGTCAAGTGAACTCACAGATGTGGAACCCACAGATACAGAAGTCTGACTATAATTCAAAAATAAATAAGTAAATAGTACAGCTAATCTTAGATGTAAGAACTGCTAAAACCATTCAGTCCTGAGCAAGTCATAGACACACTGCATTTTTTTTAAAGCTGTCAGATTCTGGATAATTAGATTTTGTTGTGATGGTTAAAAGCATAAGCTCCTAAAATCACACGACTTCCCTCCTGGCTGAGATATATTATTAAACCCATTACTTAATCTCTATGTACCTCAGTTTTCTTGTATGCAAATAGAGAATAATCACAATATCTACCTCATAGAATTGTTTTGAAGATAACTTAATAATCTATATAAAGTGCTTAGCACAGCGCATGACAGATAATAACTGTTTACAACTCTTAACTCTTTTTATTATATTGGCTAGTGACTATACTCAGCACAGAAAATAAAGGGAAAAAAATGTGACTTGGTGTTTCGAAAAACACCCATGTAATGATGAAATCACAAAACCAAGAAGACGTGGTGAGTAGTGGTAAACAAACGATGCTAGAAGGGTAAAACACTAAATAGCCTGTGGTTTCTTTTCCAGAGGACTGAAGGAGACAACTGAGACATTACTACATGAAAAAAATAATAATGATGTTTGCAAAGAAGAGAAGCTCAATGAAAAGTTGTTGAACACAATCACTGATTAGCTAACAATTAGAGATGACCTTGCAAACACTATGCCTGCAATCACTTGAGGCAATCGAGCAAAATCTAATGCGCTCTCAAGTCTATTACATGGGAATTTCTGTAGCAAGCAGGAGGCTGGAAAATCTGACTGCCGATAGTCTGTAAATATGCATTCTTCTATTCTTCCCTTTCTCATGGCCTCTCCCACATCCTTTCGCATCTTACTCCACATGGATGGGAAGAACATTTTCGTCTCTAAGACTGAAAACTGATTAAATGTTTATTGGCACCAGCAACTGAAACCAAGCAACATGATCAACATTGAGACCCTCTATCCCTTTAAACTTTCTGCCAACTTCATCTAGAGACCATCATTGTCTTTTTCAAGTGACTTTGGGCTCTGTGGGTGCTGAGTACATTACCCTATTCCCTGCCAGCTCTGCAGAGGGCCGGCTCTGCGCCTACTGTCAACCATGCAGTTTGCCAGTAAAATCTCCAAGCTAGGAAAATGCACACACATCAAAAGATCTGCTATGAGGTTTAGCAGCCAGGCACAGAATGGATGCACAATTGTAATTCAAGTCAAGGTCATCCAGCTCTATGCAACGCCTTTGTGAGTAGTCACTGGCACACTCCTCAGGTACATTTTGGGGTCTCTCCAAATGACACACTGCCAAGAGATACCTAAGGTTCTTTTGTGGCCTTTCCTTCAGAGCAGCCAGGAGGAGGAAATATATTTCACTTGCCCCAAACCCAAAGGGGTCTCCTCTCATTCTAAGCTTCCCTGAGGGTTCCTTCTACAAGAATCAGCAGGAGCATCCTCTCTGTTGGCATCTCCCCAAGGAGGGTACACACAATTAACAATTTTGAGAAAATATGCACTTCAAAGATCCTCAGAAAGGATCAGATGGGATTGCTTATTAGCAGAAGGTGGAATTGGGTGTCAAGGGCATTTGTCCCCACAAATGTTTCCTTCCCCTTCAAGTGTGCCACCTGACTCAAAGGAGCCCATTGAAAGGACAGGCAGAAAAGAACATTAACTCTCACCTCCCCAGCATCCCACCGCAGTCCCACTACAAAAGGGGGTGATAAACTAGACAGAAAAAAACTATTAAAAATGCCACTCAGCTGCTTTAAGCATTTGTTTAACTGGTTTGTTTATTTATCAAGTAACTGGCTGGACTACAATCAGTGAGAATTTTTCATTTGCCATGTTTCTGTGTGATTTCTCAATCAATACTCATCTTTCACATATCCAAAAGACAGCAACAGCTCCAGGGAAGAGCTGACTATTCTGAGTTATTCATTTATAAGACAAAATTGCTTCACTAAGACCTGAGTAATCTGCCAGCACCACATTGGAACATTTGAGTTACAGCAGACATTTATTTTTCCTATGTTTTATTTTTGGGAAGGATAGGTTGATATTTGTCCATGTAAATCTGGTAGTCTCCCTTAATATTTAAGAACAGAAAATGGTAAAGTATAAAGACATCCCTAAGCAATTAGTGGGCTAGGAAAACACACATGTAACAAATCAACAATAATTCATTGGGTATTTACTATATGCTAGGCATTAAGCTAAGTGCTTTATAACTATCATCTCACTTAAACCTACAACAACCAAATCAAAAGGCATATTATTGTTCCCAAATGATAGGTGAAGAAACCAGGGTTCAGAAATATTGTTGAGTAACCTGCCCCAGGTGAAACTAAGAACACGCTGAGAAAATGTTGACTGGATTCATATAGTAAAATGAGGATGATAAAGAGAAGATTAAATTGTTTTTAAATAGTATGTCTTTTCTAAGTTGAAAGAGACCGTTTCAGCCACTGACACTTGATTCACTGTTCATTTCTATCCTCTTAACTCCCCCTTTGAATGTCCTAGACTTCACAGAATCTTCTTGTTAATTCACATTTTCTTTCAAACTTCAGAACATGTATTTATCATATGTAGACTGAGCTGCAGCCAAAATGTTAATCACTCCTCATTAGGGGAAAGAATCAAAGCTCACATCACAAAAATGTGACAATCGTGCTGGTGGTGTAGTCACCTTTCTAAATCAACTTCCTAGCTCTCCTAAAAATAAATATTATGCAAATGCTTAGCAAATATATATACACACACATATATGCAAATACATACATACTGTACATATACCTACACATGCATACACACACACACACACAGCAACTTGTTCATTGTGGCCATTTCTAGGGAGATCAATGTGATTTGGGGGGAAAAGGGGGACATGGAGGTGAAAATATTTGAGCATTTTACTCTAAACACTAATTATTTGTTTTATAGCAAATATTCCCAAGTTTGAAAGCCATTTTTAATAAAGTGTAATAATTCATGGTAATCACTGGTATAAAGAATAAGAATTTGTTGAGAGAAATTTGATTGAATATGCTCTATATATTGTGACAGGGACCATCTTCGGGAAAACAAGAAATCCAAGCTTTCTGGTTGTCAAAAAGCTTCTTACCCCAAAGTGGCTCCTACTGGTGCTCTGCCTAGGGCCCTTCACAGGGCCTGGGCACCCAGCCCAGGGGGCTGTTAATAGTTCACAGATGTTCCTTTCTCCTGAGAATCTCTCTCTGTCCAATCAGAGCCTCCTGCCTTTCCAGGAGGTTGCACTTTCACCCCATTCCCTGAAGAGATAGAGCTGTTTAGGGGAGGAGCTTGTGGTCAATGCCCTGCTGACATGGGGGTTTGGCCTCAAGTAAACCAAACCTGTGGAGCCTTTTATGCCCCAGACCTCCCTATGGGGTTAGCCTGAAGTTCAGGTCCTGCTGGAACCACATCCTTGCTTAGATTCTCCTGCCCCTTGGTGCTTCCACTTCATCTGTCCTGGGAGCACTCCCTCAATAAATCACTTTCACAGTCATCCTTGTTTCAGGCTCTGCTTCCCAGGAACTCAACCTAAAACATTCCCATTACCTCTCACTATCTAACACTTAGGGCCTGAGATCTTTATAAGTGAATCCAACTACCCTTAATTCAATGAACAGGTATCTAAATTTGTTTTAAAAGTTACACACACACACACATGCACACACACAAACACACACACACACACGCCTAAAATTATTTTCTGAAGCTGTCACATCATTGATAATTCTTAACAAAACACAATAAAACAACCAATCTGACATATAAACATCTATTTGAAAAGTCTTAAAATGTTTAAAAAAAAAAAAAAGCAAAAACTTAGCACACGAAAAGAATGATTCAGTATGCAAAAATGACGTTGTAACCTGAAAGATAACATATTTAGTGCTCAATGGCTATGAAGCCTATGATGTTCTAAAGACAATAAAACATTTTGTTAAATTTAATATTTGTCATATAAAAATAATTTCATAATTTTTGAAGACATGTAGATGTAAATAAAAACAGAGTGTATAAAGGGATAATAGACTTTATTTTAAAATCAAAAACATATTTTTAAATCAGCAAATAAATTCAATAATATATAGTTTCTTAAAAATATATTGTTTTGAACCGAATTTTGTCCTCTCAAATTCACCTGTTGAAGTCAAAACCCTCAACTGAATGCATTTAAAGATAAGACTTTTAAAAGGCTAAAGTCAAATGAGGATATAAGGGTAGAATCTTAATGAATAAGGGTTGGTGTCCTTATAAGAAGAGGAAGAGACACCAGAGATCTCTTTCAGTACAGGCATAGAGTACACAGTGGGACCACTGTGTGTATGCAGATGGACAAGGTGACTAACTGCAAGCCAAGAAAACAGACCCATCAGGAAACCAACTCTGACACCCTGATGTCAGACTTCCAGCCTTCAGAACCATGAGAAAATAAATTATTGTTGTTTAAGCCACCAGTTTTGTGGAATTTTGTTGTGACAACCCAAGAAAACTACTATACCTATAGAGCATAATTACTGGGTTATAGACAGTATTGATACATTAAAAGATATTAGCCACTTTTGACTAAGATAACTCAATCTTACTAAGAAGTCAACTTTCCTTAAATTAATATGTGAATGCAGTATGATCCTTATTAAAATTCCAGAAAGGGCATTTAATTGACTGAGTTGTGGGTATTTTTTTGGGGGGAAGGAAACCAATTAATTAAGGTCTCAGGAGAAAATAATGACATACAAAAAAAAAACTGTTTTTGAAAAGGCAAAGTAAGTAGGTGGTAGGATTAACCTTGAAAGAGAAAGCATTATGAAGCTGGAGTAATCTAATGAGATAATAAATGTAAATTGCTTAGCACAATGCTTGACACAGGAATGGAGAGAAAGATTAATGGAACAAAATTGAATGAAAAAACAGACAAATATAGATGGGGATTTAATTTATGACAAAGTTTGCATTTTATATCAGTGGGGAAAGATAGATTATTCAATGAATGGATTTGGGACACCTGGGAAGTTTTCTAAAAATAAAATCAAATAAAATTGAATCTCTACATTATTTCTTTCACCAAAAGTCACCTCAAATGGTCAATGATATAAAGCCTTAAAAGCACTAGAAGAAAATATGGGAATTTGAAAAAATAACTTTTCTTTCTAAGAAATGTGGGAAATAGATGCTCAGCACCACAAAGAAAAATTAGCACTGAGAAAAAGGATCTCTCAGCAAGCAATTTTTACTTCTTGGACTGCAGGAAGGGTACCCTCACTAGCCATCTTGTCACAAGAGTACAATGAACAAAGGAATCACAGATATATTTATCCCTTATGCTTTTAGGGTCATCCTTACTGCTGTGCCTGACCTCTATTGGCTGGAGCCAGACCTCAAAATCTAAAACCCAATCAGCTAACAACTTAAAACTTTTCTCAACAAGTAAGGGGCTTAGGCTGCAAGCTGGGACGTGCCAGTGAGCACATCCAGCACAGCTATCTTGGTTAAAGTGCAAGGACATAGAAGATACTATGTGCCTGTGTGCATGGCATGTTTAACAGCTACATGGGATAGGGCTTAACAAAGAGTTATTAGCACACTTATGATTTATTTTTTAAAAAGAAAGGAAACTTTGAAGAGGAACTTTTACTTTCCATAATAATTATCTTTATAAGAAAGCTCTTTCTAATCTCGAAATAAGGATCATCTTTCTAAGAAATAGATTATAAATCTTAATATATTCAAATATTTCTGTTTGCTTTTATTGTAGAAGGACAAATGATTAACAAGGTAAAAGTATTTAAAGTTCATATAAGATAATACAAATTACTTTATCAAGAACACTTAATTTAAAAAGAAACAATATCCCAAGGTGGCTCCATGGTGCAGTGGATGGCCCGAGTAGCTGGGACTACAGGTGTGTGCCACCATACCTGGCTAATTTTGTATTTTTTGTAGAGACAGTGTTTCACTATGTTTGTCAGACTGGTTTCGAACTCCTGACCTCGTGATCCACTTGCCTTGGTCTCCCAAAGTGCTGGGATTATAGGCATGAGCTATTGTGCATGGGCAATCTGTTTTTTAAGAAAAGACCAACATATAGTACCTGGTGAGGATGTGAAGAAACAGGATTTTTCAGGCCCTATTATGTGAGTGAAGATGATGCAAACTCTCTGAAGAGCAACTTGGCAGTATTTATAAGAATATAAAATGCACAGAATGATGGTTCCTGCAATCCAATGCTAAGTATATGTTGTGTAGCACACCCTTTATTTGTCCAAAAGCATATGGACAAGGATGTTCCTTGCAACATTGATTGGAAAAGACTGAAAACAACCTACATACCTCCTGATAAGAAAATTGTTGAGCAAGCAAACAAACATAAACAATCCATACAAAGTTTATTTATGTATTTCTCATAAATAATTTTGAAAATAAAGGACATGAGATGCAAGGGTTTGCAAACTCTTTCTATATGAGAGTTTGTAAATATTTACTATCTGTGCACAACAGCTATTCTGTCCCATATAGGTGGCCAGATAGTAAATATTTTAAGCTTTGTTTGTGTACCAACAAGTCTTATTAACAGTTATTCAACTCTGCTGTTACAGAAACAAATTGGTGTGTCTGTGTTTCAATAAAATTATATTTACAAAATTGGATAGCAAGCCAGATTTTGCCCTAGGGCTGTAGTTTCCCCACTCCTAATTTAATGGATTTATGGATAAGTGAGTAATGCATATTTATCAATGAATTGGCTATTATCAATTGTGCATTTTATGGATAAAACATACATGATTTAATTACATATGTTATGTTATCCTTATGTATTTTATATATATGGGTATGATTAACTAATACTCTCTACAGGATTATACTTTATAGCTGTGAAAAAGAATAAGGTAACCTGCATGTTATGATACAAAAACCTCCAAGATATATTAAGCAGAATACATAAGTAGTAGCCCCATGAAAATAGTACATTCCTGTTTGTATTTAACAATGTACAATTCTCATGCAATGTTTGTAAATTATACAGAATTTGTCATTACCTCTCGGGAAAGGACTGAGGGACTGGTTTTATGGGGAAATAGAGAAAAATTTACTTTCTTTTTATATTCTTTTGTACTCTTTCACTGTATATATATATATATATATAGTTTTTGGCTTAAAATACATATTTTTTAAGAAAATTAAATTTATGGACTAAAAATCTATGAGCAAGTAGACGTAACACAATTTGGAAGTTAGGCTGATAGTCAGCTGGTATCCTGCTGGAAAGACCATGCCTGTTATTAAAATGTTAATATATATCTGAAGCAGTTGAGAAATAACCATTTCTCAGAACGCATTAAAAGGTTCCATCAGCTTGGCGTCCTAGTGCCACTTCAGGAATGACCCGCTCCCCAAAATACCTGAGCACCTGTTGTTACTCAACAAAGTTCATGACTTCACTGAGCTTCTCTTTAGTCATTGGAGCAGAATCAGTATCATCTGGCCCTGAATTTGTTGGAGTATGAAAGGAGATAACATATCTAAAAGCACTCTGCAAGATAGAAAATTCCTGGCCAACATAAGATAATTAACATCTTTTTTTTTTTTCACTTAGAGCCTGTTGACAATGACAATGTGGAGTATTTGTTCTAGGAACACAATCGTTTTCCAACACCCAGGCTCAAAACATCACCTTTCATTCATACCTCTATTATAGCATGAATAATAGCGTTGTCTAGTGTGTTGAATACATGTCAATTTCCTTTGCTATCCAGAATCCTTTGAGGATAAAAATGTGGCTTATTTATTTGCATATACTCAGGACTCACTATAATGGCTGATGTAGATACAGGGTATGTTTGATGAATAAATAAACAGAAAGAGGGTAAAGAAAAATAATGAGAGAGATCTACAAAAAGAAATCTGTTTATGCATTGAAAGGAATATTCTCAACACCACTTCTCAATCATCTCAAGAAACTCAGTGACAGTTTCTAAAGCAGTCCCAGCATAAGAGCATGATTTATAAAACATTGCTTGAAACTAATGATGAGATTCTAATAATATACATATATGTATATGTACCATATATATATACAAACACATATATACATATACACACACATATATATAACAAATATTTATTAAGTGGCTATAGAAATTGTCTAGGTTCTCAGAAATACAATATGAGCAAGATAGTCACTTCTGTCTTGGAGCTTATGGTCTAATGGTTAAGGAGACAATAAAACTATCACATAAATGTGGGCATTGTTTTTAATGAAGATAAACGGTATGAGGGAAATAAGATTTTATGATAGCATACAACAAAAAAAAAGAGTCTATTTGATGGGGTATGTCTGAGGGAACAATCAGGGAAGTTTTCCCTGTGGGAGTGACACATAAACAGAGAGGCAAAGAAAGTAACAGTTAACCTGATAGGGCAGTGGGTCCTGTCTATTGGTTCCTAGCAATGGCTTTGTGGAAGAAATACATATGGAGCCTTTCAGGAGAATGTGGGACAGCATAGCTGTAATGCACAGAGAGAAGAGTGATGGATAGATTACTTAGAAAGACTGCCATGTGCCCATGAAAGCCCATGTTCTCCTATTCTGTAGGCACATGGCCAGACTACATTTCCCAGCTTCCCTTGCAGTTGTATGTGGCCATGTGACAGAGTTCCAGCCAATGGCATTTAGAGGAAGTGAAGGGCAACTAAATCTAGAGGAGCTGCTGTTCTTTTTCCACACTCTTTCCCATTCAGTGGACAGGAAATAAACGATGATAAGACTCAAGGGTAAAGAAGAGCCAAAGGATGGAAAGAGCCCAGGTCTTCCATGAAACCTGTGCTCTCTGTTTGGGTTGTTGTCTATGTGAGAAATAAAATTCTGTTGTGGTTGAATCATATACAGTTTTGGAACTGTTTATCCCTTCAACCTCGCCTACCCATACTATAGGAGATAAGTGTGAGCCAGATTGTGTGGGGCCTTGTGGGTCACATTAAAGATATTGGGGTTTCTCCTAAGAAATGGGAAACCATTGAGGGGTTTTATACATGATCAAATGCGTGTTTTTTGAAATGATGATTCTGGTTGCTCTACAGAGAGTTATAAATTGCTCCAGTTTTCTGTTTTACTTTGCTAGGCTGCCCCTGTACTAGATTAGATAAGGAAGTGGCAAAACAATACGATACTTCAGAGCTATGCCATAGTAAGGAGTAAATGACATCAGCTTGAAGTAATGGAAGGAAAGTAAGGAATACGAATAGACAAGCAATGTTGACAGTGTGAGAATAAAAGGTCACAGAAAGAAAAAAGCATTGAAGCATATTCTAAAACAAAAAAAGTAGAAGCAGGTACAGTCACAATGAGCAAAGGCGGCGGCAGAAAGCACTGTTACGAGGATCATGGGATTTGGAGTCAGAGTGCAGCTCTGCCCCTCACTAGCTTTATGATCCTGGGAATATTATCTAGATTCTCTAGTCTTCAAGCTTCTCCATCTGTGGAATGGAGACAATAGAATTTACGTTGCAGAATTTCCATTAAGACACAATGAGGCAATGCTATCAATTGTGCAGTACAGTTCCTGGCATGGAGTTAGTGCTCATCAGTGTTAACTGTTATGAGTATTCAGAGCCAGCGTGGGAATGAGTGGGTTGGATATCATAGGAAATTGACAGTATCTAAGAAATCATATGGATTCCAAAGGTTGAAATCAAGGCAAGCGATAAAATATTTTGGAAAATCATCAAAATACACTATCTATGAAAACTGGGACGATGACAAGGAAGTAGGAGGAAAGAAGTTCATCCCACTGAGAAGTAAAGGTCCTTTTATTTAGGATCTGTCATCCTCAGCAATATTGACAATGTCAGCCAGATAATCTTTTGTTGTACAGGCCCAGGGGAGAGGCTGTCTGTGAATTATAGGATGTTGACCAGCATCTGGGTCTCTAACCACTGGATGCCAATAACATCTCCCTCCCCAGTTGTGACAACCCAAACTGTTTCCAGGCATTGATAAATGCCTTTCTCTTTTGTTAATTCATTGTTTTTCAGCAGGGATATGAAAGGAATAGATGGACACAATTCTCCCATCATAAAACTTGCATTCAAGAGTTTATATTGTCTTTTTCTCACTAGTCTGCTCTTGGTCTCATGGGCATAGTGTCACTAAAATATTTAAAGGTAGGTGAGAGAGCTCAATTACTTGAACTAAGTACTATTATGTTTCAATTTTTATTTTATCTCTTCATTGAAAAAATACTACATTTTTAAGACTGCTGCAGAGTAAGTACTGAGACTGAGGTATGTGACATCATTTGCATTCTGGTTGCCTGAACCATTAAAGACAGTTCTACTGCCACCATTCTGAGAGGCTGACCTTGAAATCTTAGAGACCTATATCTAAGGCCTGGTGCCCAATTACTTCCTGACCTTAGGTACTTGTCTTTTAAACCCTGAATTAGTTTTTTAATTCTGTGTAACAAATTACCACAAACTTACCTGCTAAAAATAACATCCATTTATTAACTCATAATTTTGTAAGTATGGAGGTAGCAAAATTTGGTGGGGATGGGGGTGAGGGTGAGGGGGTGGCCTCTCTGGGTTCTCTAATCAAGGTCTCACCAAGCTGAAGTCAAGCTGTTGACCAGGCTGCAGTTCTATCTGAAGGCTCTAGGGTAGAATCCACTTGCACATTTATTCAGGGTTTTGGCAGAAATTAGTACATTTTGGTTTAAGTACTGAGGCCTCCTTTCTTTGCTAACTGTTGGCCAGAAAGTACTCTCAGCTGCTACATGGTACTTGCTGATCTTTGCGCGTGATCCCCTCCACCTTAAAACCAGGATTGCCACAGTGTGTTGAGTCTTTCTTGAAGACTCTTGAACATCTGCCTTCCCATTCTGCCACCAGCCAGTGAAAATTCTCTAATTTCGAAGGGCTCAGCTGGTTGGCCAAACCCAGCCAAATAATCTCCGTATCTTGAAGTCAACTGACTCAGGACTTCACATATGAAAATTCCTTCACAACAGTACGTAGATGAGTGTTTGCTTGAATAACTGGGATATGGGAATCTTGGGGGAACCATCTTTAGAATCTGACCTCCCACAACCCTTCTGGAAATCTGAGAGTGGGGCAGGGGAAGAAACCTTGTCTTTCCTAGTTTCCTTTTATGACTTTCTCCTTTGCTTGAAGTTGGGCACTATTTCACTTCAGTAGGGTCCTGCAAGCCCCATGAGGGTTGTGAGTGCTGTCCTAGGAAACAGTAACTTAACCCTGATACCCATTTGTCCAAGAACCTTAAATAGGCTAAAGATAAGAATGTTGAATTCATAAGTGAATTCATTTGTGAAATATTTTATTGTTTCTGTGAAAAGATTTAATATTTACTTTGTTTTCTTTTATTGGAGTTTTAATTTAGTGGCAACAGATATTGAGGTCTCCATGCCCTGCATTCGACCTCGACATACCAATCATTACTAGCTGGATTATAGGCTTCACAAAAGTGAGGGCATAGAAATATTTTAATTTTGTTTTTAATTGCACAATAACAAAAGCTATTACGAACCAGGAAAGAATACCTTAAAATTAATTATCATCCAGAATAAGTTCCTCAGAAAGGCCTTTCAAAGCTTAATCAAGATAAAATGAAAAGAACATAAAATTAAATTTTTTAAAAAAACCTGCTAAAAGATAAAATAATTCAGAGAACATGAAAAAATAACTTATGAGAGAATAAGGGCTCTAAATTAGATACTCCTCCTGAATCATTGTCAAGGACACATCCTTCTTGAATTATGATCAAAAACCCGTATCAATCTCTCTCTACCAGAAAATGAAAAAGAATGACTGAAGTTTCTTTTCGCCTTCCAGATATGACTCAATTCCCAATTTTATGACAACTTTCATGCTGTTTTATAAAATACCAGATGAACAAATTAATGTCAACTTGCGAAGAGAGAGTCTGGGTGTGAGCCAGGTATTTGATGCCAGTCTTAGAAAGATTCACAAATTTGAAGATTCTCTACCTTCTAGGAAACACTATTAATCTCAAGGATAGAAGACAGACATTGCCATTCTATTTTAAAAAATAGTCTCTTAAGTGTATTTATAAATTAGTATGTGCCTCAAGATTGTTAATTTCTTGAGTCAAAAAGGAATCTCTTCAAATGAGGCACTCCTTTAAGTTTACCAGATTACCCATTTAGCATCATGTGATATAATAAACATCCATTTTGTTTGTCAGTTCACCTTCCCAGTTAACATTTTCTCTTCTTCTCATAACTGCATTCTATTTTCCAATGAAGAAACTTCCCTCCCTTCTTCCAATCCATTTGCCTCAGGACAGAGGACAATGAGACAGCCCCTCTCCTAGTTCTGCTGAAAAAAATATATGATACAGGCCAGGCAGATCAGAACATTGGCTACCCTGGTCTCAGTCACTGATTCAAGAATCGACTCATAAAATCAACGAGGCCAATATGACAGATATCATGGAGCTTTGTAAAAACTGTTGATAAATGAAGGCTCTACCACAAATGTTGTCTAGCTGACAGAAGGGAACCCTAGATGTGCTGGCATCATCTTGCCACTGAGAAGAAAGAAGCTTCCTGGGAATGAAGCCAGTTCAAAGAAATACAGAGCCAAGGGATAGAGAGATAAAAGGTTTTGAAACCATGGTTTAAGCACCTGGATCCAGCTTCACCTGAGCCCATTACACATGTAATTGTCATTTACATGATAAAATTGATTCATTTTTGCATTGAGTTAGTTTGAGCTAAATTTTTTGTCATGAAATCAGAGTTACGACAAATCACTTTGTCTGGAAAGACCATCACAGCTGCTATATACCACTAGTCTCAATTTTTTTTTTCTTTTGCCTCCTCTGCTTTCTCTATACAAACTATGCACATTCTCTCCCCTGGCCTTGGTTCACTGGCTCTCACCAATCTGAAATGCCCTGTTTCACAGCCTATATTAAGTTCCAATCCCAAGAAGCCATTCCAATCTGCTCTAACCCCTATTGCAAACCCCACCACTTGCTGTTATGCTATCTTACGTTATTTGTGTGCCAGTTCATCTATCAGCAAGTTTTGTCCCCAAACACCCTCTAGGATCCTAGAATAAAATGGTTCTCCATCAATCCCCACAGTTGTAACAATGTTCAGCTCAAGTCTCCAGCGTCTCTCACCTGGGCTGCTGATGAAGCCTCCTAAATGAACCACCCACACCCACACTGCCCTCTTTATTCTTCCCCTTAGCTGACAGAGACACTTGCTAAAATGCTTTGGTACATTTTGGATGTTCCAAGGATTATATAGAAATGCTGAAAATGATCTCCAAAGCTCTATGGATCTAGTCTACCAAGCTTCCCTCCTGCTTTCTCTCTCTGCTCCAGTCTTACCCAAGATCTTCAATCCCCCTCACTTACCATGTTCTCCTATCACAGGACAGTGCATGCTGCCACCTCTCTCCTCAGCACTTGCCTCATCTTTCTTTTCCTAATTAACTCATGCTCATTCTTTAGACTTTAGCACAATGTTCATTTCCATGGGGGAGATTTCCATATGACTGAAGTTTCTTTTCGCCTTCCAGATATGACTCAATTCCCAATTTTTGATTAAATTACCTTCTCCTTACTATCATTATAAGCTCTCCTGACTCCATGACCACTCTTTTACTGTATTTATCAAATCTGGCATTACATACAGTAACATAAATATACATATGTATGAGTATTTTGTCAATATTTCTCCCTACTTGATGATAAGCCCCATGAAATTCAGTACCATGACTGTCTTCTCACCATTTTATCACCAGCACCTGGTACATGCAACATCCTTCATATATAGTAGGCACTTAAATAGAAATTGGTTGATGCAGTCATAAAAAAAGAATGAGTTTATGTCATTTGCAGGGATATGGATGAAGCGGGAAACCATCATTCTCAGCAAACTAACACAGGAGCAGAAAACTAAATGTCACATGTTCTTACTCATAAGTGAGAGTTGAACAATGAGAACACATGGACACAAGGAGAGGAACATCACAAACCAGGGCCTGTTCTCTTCTTCTCATAACTGCATTCTATTTTCCAAGGGAGAAAAGGGGAGGGAGGGGGCAAGGGGAGGGAGAGCATTAGGACAAATAATTAATGCATGAGGGGCTTAAAACCTAGATGACAGGTTGAGTAGTACAGAAAACCGTAATGGCACATGTATGCCTCTGTAACAAACCTGCACATTCTGCAACTGTATACCAGAACTTAAAATTAAAATTTATATATTAAATTAAGAGAAAAAAATAGAAATTGGTTGAATAAATGAATCACATAATTGGAATATGGTAGGTATTGCTGGATAGATGGAAGGATGGACAGAAAGAAAAATGATGGCTAGGAGGAAGAATAGAGGAAGGATGTATGAATTACATCATAGTTGGATTCAGTTTTATCCTCCATGTAGGAAAACATGTCTTTTTCTTACACTTAAAAAAGCATAAACAAGTAAAATTCTTAAGAAACTGTCACAGACTTGTCTAGAAATATGGGCTCTTAGATGAGACACAGTAGTTGCAGAGACCTAAACTGAGAGCAGGACAACCTGTTAAACAATAGAAAGCTTGAGAACCACAGGGAAGCGTGGAATCATTATTTTGCCCTGTGAGTGACAGTCACCAACCATGTAATTTTGATACCTAGTGCCCCAATTCTGTAATTGAGCCACATGTTTGCTTCTGGCTAAATAGCAGCTAGACAAAGACTATTTATATTATCACAGAAGCTTTTCTTGTAGACTTCTAAGGCACTGGAGTAGTATTTTATTAATATACATTTTCTTTGTGTAAAAACTAGTGGAGTTTCACAGGCTCAAGGCATTAATAAACAACCATTTCATTATGCCTTGTCTCTATCCAGGTAAGTCAAGCTATGGCAAAAATGAAGAAATCTACAAAAGTAAAACATTTTATTCTTACAAGTCATGTCACCTATGGATGGGTTCATATGCATGTACAAAAACACACATGGATGGTGAAGTTTTGGATATTTTCACATAAGAGTTTAGCTGTCTAGACAAAATGAAATGTAAGAAAGAAGCTAAAGAAAATTGTTTAGCATTAAGGACCTAGTCTCTGGCAGAAATTTTCTAAAAGCCTATGCATATATTGTTACAGCATGGAATCTCTACAGCTGCCCTGGAAGCCAGGTATTATTTTATAACTTAAGACATAAGGAGATAAAAGCTCAGAGAGGTTCAGAGATTTGTTCAAGGCCACTCAATGGGCAAGGGGCAGACCAGGATTTGAACACACGTCTGTCTTACTAAAGAAACCTCCAAGCATTTTGCTGCACTATATTGCCTTCCAGTCAGAGAGTCACCAAAAATTTTCATTTCCCCTATCTGGAAAGAGCCTAGAGTTTTCTGTGGAAATATTCCCCAAAGTGAAGAAAACTGTAAACTGTTCTTTCCTTGATGATGGTGACCCCAAATCCAAGTTATATCAATAATAAACTGTAAATAACCCCTTTTTCATATTTGGTAAAATTCAATTTTAAATATATCTACTATTTTCCATAACTATGCTAACTACTAGAGAAACAGATGAACACACAAATAGACAGGACACATATCTTGCCCTTGAGGAGCTCATAATCCAGAAGTTTCTGTCCCTACTACAACAGAAAGATTTGCTTCAGGTTTATTGGGGTATTTTACTTTCTTTTGTGTGAGGGTAAATTGAAGGGGATGTCAGGCAGGCATTGCTGGGAGTCCTGGGTCCATTCAGGATATGGTAGTCCCAGCACAAATGACTCTAAGAGCCACACAACTTCTTGCAACCATGTGAAGAAGGCATGTTCCCCTTTTGCTGATGAAGTTGCCCTGCATTTCTATGCTTGCAGCACAAATGCAGACCCCAAAACCATATCCTAAATCATTGCAAAAATCCAGGACTCTCTACCCTAAACTTAAAACCACAGTGACTTTCACCTACAGGGTACATCAGAATCAACAGAGCACAAGTGTTAAAATTAAAGATTCCTGTGCCCCATCCCCATAGGATGCTGTTTATTAGGTCTGAAGTGAAATCCTCAGACTTGTAATTATTTTAATTTTTTCTTAGAGACACAGTCTTGTTCTGCTGCTCAGGCTGGAGTGCAGTGGTACAATCATAGTTCACTGTAGCCTTAAACTCCTGGGATCGAGTGATCCTCCTGCCTTGGCCTTAGCAAGGATAATACCACTACACTACACACCACCATGCCTGGCTAATTTTTTAAAAATTGTGTAGAGACAGGATCTCACTATATTGTCAAGGCTGGTTTTGAACTCCTGGGCTCAAGCAGTCCTCCCAGCTCAGTCTCCTAAAGTGCTGGGATTACAGGCATCAGTCACTTCGCCTGACCTGAAATTTTTTTTTAAATGAGTCAGTTCCATTCAGGTATGGTCTGTCTATTCAATGGTATACCATGGAGACTTTGAAAACAGTGTGAAACCTGTGTGTACATTGGTGTAGGTGGAAACTGCAATATGATGTCGAATGAATGAAGGCTATAAGATGGTCTCATTTTAATTAAATGTTTCACATACACATTTATATATACATATATCCACATGTATGTCTTTGTTTATGTACAGAAAAGGTTTGGAAAGTTGGTATGATAAAAGTATTAGCAGGGACTATCTTTGAAGAGGCATATTATTTTTATATTTTTGTTTGACAATTTCTGACTTTATTTAGACACACATTGCATTATCGTAAGGGGAAAAGAAAAAAATGAAAAAAAAAAAAGCATGGAAAGAAACACCAGTCAATTTAATCAAGCTGTTAGTCAATGTATTGTGAAGTAAAGTTAAAACAGCCAAATCAATGGGCATCATTTAAAGATAATATCCTGATTACCGATTTGACCAAATATTTCAAAGGTACTGGTTTGACATTTTATTCCAATCTTTGTGGTTATATTTTCCTAAGTACATATTTACTTGTCCTGTGAGCCGGGCACTGTATTAGATGGATGTGTTAAGAGAGAAAACCAAGCAGATATGAATCTCCTGAATTCATGTACTTTCAGGTTCAGTTCCAGACAACTGCAATAAAGCAAGTCATATAAATTTTTTGGTTTCCCATTGCATATAAAGTTATAGTCACACTACATTGCAGTCTATTAAGAGTATAATAACTATATCTAAAAAGCAAAAGGTGAATACCTTAATTTAAAAATATTTTGCTAAATAATGCTAATGATCATCTGAGCCTTCTGCAAGTCATAATCACTTTATTGGTAGAGCGTCTTGCCTTGATGATGATGGCTACTGACTTATCAGGGTGGTGGTTGCTGAAGGTTGGAAGGCTGTGGCAATTTCTTAAAATATGGCAACAGTGAACTTTGTCACATCGATTGACTCTTTCACAAAAGTTTGCTCTGCAGCATGCAATGATGTTTGACAGCATTTTATCTATAGTAGAACTTCTTCCAAAACTAGAGTCAATCCTCTCAAGCCCTGTTGCTGTTTTATCATCTAACTTTGTGTTGTATTCTAAATCCTCCATTGTTTCAACAACGTTCATAGCATCTTTACCAGAAGTAAATTTCATACCAAGAAACCACTTTCTTTGTTCTTCTCTAATTAGGCACTCTTCATTCATTCAAATTTTATCATGAGATTGCAGCAATTCAGTCCCATCTTCAGGCTCCATTTCTAACTCTGATTCTCTTGTCATTTCCACTACATCTGCAGTTACTTCCTCCACTGATGTCTACTTCTTCCAAACTCCTTTAATGTTGTTATTTTGACCTCCTCCCATCAATCATGAATACTCTTAATAGCATCTAGAATGGTGAATCCTTCACAGAAGGTTTTCAATTTACTTTGTCCAGCACCATCAGAGGAATCATTGTCTATGGCAGCCATATCCTTATGAAATATATTTCTTTAATAAGATTTGAAAGTCAAAAGTACTCCCTGATCCATGGACTAAAGAATGAATGTTGTGTTAGCAGGCATGGAAACATTAATCTCCTTGTACATCTCCATCAGAGCTCTTAAATGACTAGGTACATTGTCACCAAACAGTAATATTTTGAAAGAAATCTTTTTGAGCAGTAGGTCTCAACAGTGGGCTTAAAATATTCAGTAAGCCATGCTGTAAACAGATGTACTATCATGCAGGCTTTGTTATTCTATTTCTAGAGTTCAGGTAGAGTAGATCTAGCATAATTCTTAAGGGTCCTAGGATATATGGAACAGTAAGTGAGCACTGGCTTTAACTTAAAGTCACCAGCTGTGTTAGAGTTAGCCTGTCCTTTGAAGTCAGGCATTGGCTTCTCTTCTCTAGCCATGAAAGTCCTAGATGGCATCTTCTTCCACTATAAAGCAGTTCTGTCTACATTTAAAATTTGTTGTTTAGTGTAACTGCCTTCATCAATTATCTTAGCTAGATCTTCTAGATAACTTGCTTCAACTTCTCCATCAGGACTTGCTGTTTTGTCTTGTACTTTCATATTATAGAGATGGCTTCTTTTCCTAAACCTCATAGGCCAAACAAAGTAGCTTTTAACTTTCCTTCTGCAGCTTCCTAACTTCTCTCAACCTTCATAGAATTGAAGAGAGTTAGAGCCTTGCCCTGGATTAGGCTCTGGCTTAAGGGAATGTTGTGGCCGGTTTGAGCTTCTATCCAGACCACTCAAACTTTCTCCCCATCAGCAGTAAGGCTGTTTCATGTTCTTATCATTCATGTGCTCACTGGAGTAGCACTTCTAATTTCCTTCAAGAACTTTTCCTTTGCATTCATGACTTGGCTAACTGGTGCAAGAGACCTAGCTTTTAGCCTGTCTCAGCTTTGCCACACCTTCCTCGCTAAACTTAATCATTTGTATCTTTTGATGTAAAGTAAAAGACACACAACTCTTTCTTCCCTTCACTTGAAGACTTAGAGCTCATTGCAGGGTTACTAATTGGCCTAATTTAATATTGTTGTATCTCAGGAAATATGGATGCCTTAGGAGAGGGAGGGAAATGGGAGAATGGCTGGTCAGTGAAGCAGTCAGAACATGCACACATTTATTAAGTCTGGCATCTTATATGCATACAGTTGGTGGTGCCCCAAAACAATTACAGTAGTAACATCAAAGAACAATGATCATAGGCCAGGTGCAGTGGCTCACACCTGTAATTCCAGCACTTTGAGATGCCAAGGCGGGCAGGTCACTTGAGATCAGGAGTTCGAGACCAGCCTGATCAACATGGCAAAACCCATCTCTACTAAAAATACAAAAATTAGCCAGGCGTGGTGGCACATATCTGTAATTCCAACTACTTAGAAGACTGAGGCAGGAGAATCATGTGAACCCAGGAGGCAGAGGTTGCTGTGAGTGGAGATCATGTCATTGCACTCCAGCCTGGGCGATGGAGTAAGACTCTGTCTCAACAACAAAAACAACAACAAAAAAAGACCACCAATCATAGATCATCATAACAGACATAATAATAATGAAAAACTTTGAAATATTATGAGAATTACCAAACTGTCACAAAAAGACATGAAGTGAGCACATGCTTTTGGAAAAATAACACCTATAGACTTGCTTGACACAGGGTTGCCACAAACCTTCCATTTGTAAAAACTGCAATCTATGATGCACAATCAAAGAAAAAACAAAATGAGGTGTGACTATATAGAAGTTCTTTTATAATGCAAATACTTTTATTTTTTCTCAAATGTAAACATTTTTGATTAAAAAATTTAAATGAGGCCAGGCACAGTGTTTCATGCCTGTAATCCCAGGACTTTAGGAGGCCGAGGCAGGCGGATCATGAAATCAGGAGTTTGAGACCAGCCTGGCCAATATTGTGAAACTCCGTCTCTACTAAAAATACAAAAATCGGCTCGGGGTGGTGGCACATGCCTGTAGTCCCAGCTATGCTGGAGGCTGAGGCAGGAAAAATCACTTGAACCCAGGAGGCGGAGGTTGCAGTAAGCTGAGATAGCGCCATTGCACTCCAACCTGGTGACAGAGCAAGAGTCTGAAGAAAAAGAAAGAAAGAAAGAAAGAAAGAAAGAAAGAAAGAAAGAAAGAAAGAAAGAAAAAGAAAAGAAAAGAAAGAGAGAGAGAGAGAGGAAGGGGGGAGGGAAGGATGGAAGGAAGGAAGGAAGGAAGGAACAAAGGAAGGAAAAAATTCAAACAAAAATTTCTAACAAACAAAACCCATAACAAAGAAAGTTAAGTTTTTGAAATCTTATCATTCCAAGACAACCCGAGTTAACTTTTTGGTGACATTCTGTTAGCTGTTTTCCCATAAGTATTTTCATGATCAATCAATTTTATTAATCCAGGACTGAGAGATTTCTCTAAACTTGGGCCTTCCAGTACTAAATCATGAATAGTACCAGGCAAACTAGGACATTGGTCATGCTAGCTGTAGATATAGGTTTATATTACCATTTAAACGGTGTCACGGTATGGAGCATTTCATTATATGGATTTGTCATAACTCATTTAAACAGAATCATTAACAGAGATGTAGGTTGTTTCTAATTTTAAGCCATTGTTTCTATTATAAACAATGTAATATAAACATCCTTTCATGTACATCTTTGCACACTTGAAAATTATGTGTGAAATTTTTTAAATGAAGTTGCTAAGTCTGAGAGTACCTATGTTGCACATTTTGCTACGTACAGCCAATTTATTCTATTTTTTAATATTTTACTAATTCACACCTTTCACCAGTGGAGCATAAGACTGACAGTTTTCTCAGATCCTTGTCAATTCTGAGCTTTGCCAATCTTTTAAAATCTTTCCTAATCTTGAGCAATTCACTTCAAATTCTTTACATATATATATATATATATATATATATATACTGTGTGTGTGTGTGTGTGTGTGTGTGTGTGTGTATTTTATGGACAAATTCTATCAAAAAAGTCAAATGCTTTATTACGAAGATACATTTAGTAACCCATTTTTAAAAGTTTCATTGAAATATAACTTACATACAATAAAATTCACCTATTTTAAGAATACAAGTGGATGAATTTTAGTATTGCTACAGAGTTGTCAGTTATTACCATTATGGACCATTTTCATTATTCCAAAAAGAAACCTTGTGCCCATTTCCAGTCCCTCCCCATTCTCACACTCAGCCTCATTTAACCACAAATCTTTCTCTCTGCCTATCCCAGAACTAAAACTGCTGGTCACAGTGTAGGGTGACCATCCCAGTCTGCCCAGGACTGAAGGATTTCCAGGGTCATGGGTTGTCCAGTGATAAAACCCAGACAGTCCTGGGCAGACCAGGACAAGTCAGCCATGTGATCATAGTGCTTTTTGTAAGGCAAAACTTTCAGATCTCCTCTTCCCCTCTCACATCTCATTTGACCTTTGCCTAATGGGGTAGCCTGATTTGGTAGGTCAGGCAAAGGCATCGTACAAAGCATCAACCCTAAAAATCAAGATCTATAAAACATTCTGATTTGAAAAAAAGAAAACAGCAATGAAGCTCTCCACATGGAGCTCCTTCTGACTCTGAAACAATTGGTCTTCTTAGTTAAATTATTGGCACACATTGGCAACAATGACTATTTGATGTTCCTCACACACAATCCTTCTCTATCCAATCATAATGTTGAGATCAGGGAGTCAGTACCTCAACTACAACCAGAAATAAGAAGAAGGAAGAGGTATACTGCAGTACTGTAAGAGCAATTACTGAGTGCCTGGTATGTGCTTTAGACTTTCCTGCATCCTCTTCTTTAATCCTTACCACCCCTCAAGAGGTAAGTATCATTAATCTCATTCTACAAATGAGGAAACGCAAGCCTAGACAAAAAAAGTCACTTACCCAGGGCACACAGCTGGGGTTAGAGGCAGGATTCAAACCCCCATCTCAGTTCAACATCAAAGCCTGAGTTCATACAGTTATCCACATGGCCTCCTCAAAGCGGTGGAGGGACTAAATACCTTAACTTAGCATATGGAAAGAAATATACTTTCTAAATTTACATCCCTTTTCCAGCAAACACGGAAACACAAAACCACTTTGAGGGATTTTTTTCTCCAAAAAATGCCTTCTCTCCAATGAAATGGTATTAAGGTTAAATGGGGGCTGAGGAGGGCGAGTATTGAAGGATATGTAAGTAACAGAAAAGCCAGTATAATTCAAAGTGAAATTGATTTAAACTTTTGCTAAAATTTTTTTATGCTTGCCTATTTCACACCAATAGCATACCTTTAGTCTTATTTACAGTTTTAATTAAATCTATACTTCAGTATTTAACATAGTGTATAAAAATATAGTCCTATGTAAATATTTCTTAGGAAGATCTATAAAAGTGTCTCTTACAATTGATACGACATTTCAAAATACACAGTGTTTCATAACCAGATACATTTTCTAAGCTTAATGGTAGAAGGCACCTCATATTTATATTTACTAGTTTTTAATTATCTCATTTTCTGAAGTTGTGATTTACCCAGACAGGAGATCTGGGGAGTCATATATTTGAAGTTACTGGATAATTTCCATTTATCTTTGCCTAAAACTTTGCTCCTTCTTAGAATAACTGGAGGAGAGAGAGATAAAAACCTCAGCCTTACTCTTAGACCACCAACGGATACTGATCCTTCCATACATCAATCTGCAGCAAAATGTTACTTGGCCATAAAGTTGAAAAATGCAGCCAATAACAGGGCTTGCATATTTAAACCCACACCACTGAGAATATATGCATAAAAGTCTAATACGTCAGGCTTAATGTTTCTAGATTTCACTGGTAACTACTACCATAAAAGGGTGGTGTGGGGAGAACCACTTGAACATGGCTTATGCCTACTTTATCCGTATCTGAAAATGAGAAGGTCAGTCTTTGGCCATAAAGAATTTGCATTTTATAACACTATATCTTGTTGTTTTTCAAACACCTTATAATGTGGGTGGATTTTTAGCACTGCCCCAGCTTGACTGGTTAATTTCCAGTTGATTCAGCCTGGCCTTGGTCCAGCTACATGAGTAAGAGATTATAGAGCGGAGAGAATTATCTTGCACATGACAGCAGGACTTTCTCTTCCGGATTTCAGGACCAACCCTGTGTTGAGAATAGGAAGGATGCTTACAAGAGCCAAGGTGATGGAAAGAAAGAAGGCTTGCCAGGGAGTTTAGTGTTGAGCTTAGATGTGCTAAACAGCCTCTAAATATAGATGAGCTTCACCATTGCATGAGGATGCTCGATGTGTGGCCAACTATTCCACGGATCCCATCCCAGATGGCAATGAGAATAGCTGATAGAGCTCCTTAGAACAGCATAAAGGTGTATTTAATTCATTCCTTCATCTGATAAATATTTATCAGGCAAATGCTCCACATGCTAAAATGTAAGCATCTAATGATGAATAATATTAACACTCTCTCAGCTCATGACAACACAAGTCAAATGAGGAAAAACAAGTAAATAATTACAGATGATACTTATAGATTAGCTAAACTCTTTTAAATGTTTTCTTTTTATTGTACCTTAGGTTCTGGGGTACATGTGCAGATCATGCATAGGTACACACATGGCAAGGTGGTTTGCTGCCTTCATCCTCCCATCACCCATATCTGGTATTTCTCCCCTAGTTATCCCTCCCCACCCTCCCCACCTCCCTTAACACCCCCCCAACTGTCCGCTCCCCTCCCTGTGTCCACATGTTCTAATTGTTCAACATCCGCCTATGAGTGAGAACATGTGGTGTTTGGTTTTCTGTTCTTGCATCAGTTTGTTGAGAATGATGGTTTCCAGATTCATCCACGTCCCTATGAAGGACACGAACTCATCATTTTTTGTGGCTGCATAGTATTCCATGGTGTATATGTGCCACATTTTCTTTATCCAGTACTTTTCTCCAACTTAATTTAATTACCCTAGCTATGCTTTCGGGTATATTCCACAAATACTTATTGGGCACCCACTGAGATCAGGGCTCTGGGTAAGCACTAAGGATGAACAATGAACAAAAGAGACTTAATCTTTATGGAAGCTCTACTATAGTATTGGGCCAGACATTAACTTTAGAAACTATAGTGAGTGTTGTGAAAGAAAAGAAGAGTATGCAACAGATATGTGTAGCAGGAGGCCTTGATCTAGGCTCGGAAGCAGAGGTCAGGAGGTGCGTGAAGGCATCACAGAGAAAATGATGTTGAGCTGCAAACTATGAGAAGAAAAAAAAGGGGGAGAAGGAAGGGTTCCAGGCAAAGTGAAATGCATATTTGAAGGCCATGAAGCAGGAGGAGCATGCACATTTAAAAAAGTAGAAGAGGGCTGGCATGGCTGCTATGCAAAATTCAAAAGGAAGCATGGTTTAAGTTGAAGCTAAAGAGGCAGAGAAGACCCGGATTCTGCACATCTGATAAGGAACTGAATCTTCCTCCTTGAAGCACTGGGAAGTCATCCAAGGAACTTAGGCTAGGTATGGTAGACAGAATAATGTCCCTTTCTCACAAAAATGTATGCATCATAATCCCTAGAAACTGTGGATATGTTACCTTACATGGCAAGAGACATTGCTGGTGTGATTAAATTAAGGATCTTGAGATGTGAAGGGTGTCCTGGGTTATCCAGGTAGGTCCAGTATAATCACAAGGGTCCTAATATGAGAAACAGGAAGTCAGGAGAGTCAATGCTAATCTTGCCTATTCCTCATTGACCCTTTCCCTTGGCAATTAGCAAACACTGCTGCTGTCATTTCTTCAGCTGCAGGACAGCTGGTGACAAGGAGCATTTTTCTCCAAAGCAGTTGTAGAGGTCTCTTAAGGACCTGAAATGAAGAGTTCCAGAACATAACTCAGGAAAAAGAGAACTCTCACAGGCTCAAATTAAGTATGTTTTCTCCTTCAGTTCTACTTAAAAAATACAAAAGCCTTATTGAGACATAATTCACATATCACAAAACACCCTCTTTTATTTTTTAAATTTACTTATTATACTTAAGTTCTGGGGTACATGTGCAGAATGTGAAGATTTGTTACATAGCTATACCTATACCATAGCGGTTTGCTGCATCCATCACCCCATCATCTAAATTAGGTATTTCTCCTAATGCTATCCCTCCCCAATAACCCCACCACCTGCCATCCCTCTCCTAGCTCCCCACCCCCCGACAGGCTCCACACCCCCTTTTAAACTGTATCTTCAGTAGTTTTTAGCATATCCACAAGGTTGTGCATCCCCTATTTAATTCTAGAACACTTTCATCACCCAAAATATGAAACCTCATACCCATTAGCAGTGACTCCTCAGTTCCTCCTCCTCTAGCTCTGGCAAACCACTAATCTACTTCTTGTCTCTATAGATTTTACATACATGGAATCATATAAAATGGACATTACCTATAAATGAAACCATACAACAGGTAGCCTTTTATGTCTGGCTTCTTTCACTTAGCACCATGTCTTTGAGGCTCACCCACGTTGTAGCATGGATGACTGGTAACTTATTTCTTTTTATGGCTGAGTAATATTTCATTGTATGCATAAACCACATGTGATTTATCCATTCTTCTGTTGATGGATATGTAGGTTGTTTATGCTTCCCTTTAGTTTTTATTGGTGAGTTTGTCCCCTGAATGTGACTGAATGGGCTGACCCCTTCACAGTATAAACAAATTAAAACTTTCCATCCTGACCCCTGCCTGAAGTAAAGGAATAATTGATTCTGTTGCCCAACACTTATTAAGCACCTCACATATGTCAGTTTGAGGGCTCTGTTTTAGGCCCTGGGGATGTGATGATGACTAAAATAAATTCCTGTTGTCAGTGATATTTCATTATAGTGAGAGAAATCAGGAAATGAACAAAGCAAGCAGGAGAAAGATTCATTTACTTAACCCTCTGATGAATATTTACAAAACGCAGGCATCTACCAGTAGTGGGTAGACACAGACCCAAACAGAGGAGGAACAGAGCTTATGCCCATGTTTCCCTTGAGAAGGCACAAATACACAATGATGACAGAATGTGCTCAAGGCTATAATCAATGTCTCAGCTGAAATCTTTAGGAAAGACAATAGAGGAATTTTTTAAAGGCAGAAAAGACCAGACACGGTGGCTCATGCCTGTAATCCCAGCACTTTGGGAGGCCAAGGTGGGCAGATAACCTGATGTCAGGATTTCAAGACCAGCTTGGCCAACATGGCAAAACCCCATCTCTACTCAAAATACAACAACAAAAACAAAAAATTAGTGGCCAGGTGTGGTGGCTCATGCCTGTAATCCCAGCACTTTGGGAGGCCAAGGCAGGTGGATCACCTGAGGTCAAGACCAGTTTGATCAACATGGAGAAACCACATCTGTACTAAAAATACAAAATTAGTCAGGTGTGGCAACTCATGCCTGTAATCCCTGCTACCCGGGAGGCTGAGGCAGGAGAATCGCTTGAACCTGGGAGGCAGAGGTTACAGTGAGCCTAGATCATGCCATTGCACTCCAACCTGGGCAACAAGAGCAAAACTCCATCTCAAAAAAATTTTAAAAATTAGTTGGAAGTGGTGGCAGGTTCCTATAAACTCAGCTACTCAGGAGGAATGAGAAGTGCTTGAACCTGGGATGTGGAGGTTGCAGTGAATTGAGATCATGCCACTCACTGCACTCCAGCCTGGGTGACAGCGCAAGACTCCATCTCAAAAAAAAAAAAAATAGCCAAATAGCCTTCAGAGAAGAGGAGCACTTTGAGCAATGCTCAATGTCTTCATGGAGTAGAGAGAGAAATGAGAACCTGGTGGAAGAAAAGAAAGGATGGAGCCCACATGCTACAGAGCACACACACCTCACCTCTTCCGACAAGAGAGTATAAGTAGTTGCTGAAGCTCTTGGTCTGGATTTGGGTTTCCTTCGGCTTGGCTCCCAGTTTTGCTTTCGCTCCATCTCATCTTTGTTATACAGGGCCCTCCTATGCACCACCAGCCTCCTGCATGATACATTTGGGCTTATAATGTGATCATTGATGATGTGGTGTGTGTCTTTCTGGTAACTGTCCCTGTGGGCAGTGCTGAAATGAACAGCCCAGGGTGCTTCTTGCTTGGTGTCCACCTCACAAAGGTCCTTTGTGGACAAGAAGGCAACAGGCCTGAGTGTCTTGGAGAGGAGGGGACCCAAGTTTCCATCCTAATCCAGCCCTCACACCCAAAGAGGCATATTCCTCTGCTTCCCCAGTATTGATCAGGAGGCTCACTCTAGAATCAGATGGCCTCACCTGGCTCCCTCTATATGAATCCCAGCCCCACCACTGAATTGGGCAAGTTAGTTAAGTCTCAGTGCTCTCATATGCAAAAGGGAGATCAAAATTAATCCTTCCGTGTGTCTGTTCTAAATAAGATCATCTTTGGTGAGCACCTTTCACAATGCCCAGCATAAACAGTTGAGAAATGTTAGTGTTAATTTTCTTTTCACTTTCCATGGCCTTTCAATGCAGCACCAAGAAACTGAAGAGATTACATGGGCCTGAACATAATTGAAAGGCATTATTCCTTTCTTTTAGAACTACAAATGCAATCATTGTTTACAGGAGAATGTTCAGATATTATGGCAGCATTTAATTTTAATTGATCTGTGCATATGAATAAATGAAGTTTAACAACAAAAGTGGTTTGAATTTAACCTGATGTTTTATACCTAAGCAAACTCTCAAATCCTAGAGATTCCAAAAAATGCCACATACAAATACAAGCAGAAATGACAGCACTGACCCCTTTTCTCCTGTAGCACTTGACAATTTGCAAAACACATCCTCCTACTGCCTGGTTTTTCCAGGAAAGCAGAAAAAGAACCATTGAGGTTGATGCCCACATGTCCTCTAATAGTCTCTTGCCCTTTTTTGGAAAGTAGGTACATTCCTTTCTTGGAATGTAGGTACTAAAAAGCCATTCACATGCCAAATAGGAGGACTTCTCTTCTCTTTGTGACACTCAGTGCTCCTGTTTCCTGCAGTGGCTTCATCTTCTGTCAACCCTCTGAGCCAAGGCATTAAAGCAGTTAGGTGCGCAGTCCCTGGAGTCACACTGCCTAGGTCTCAAGTCTGGTTTGGCTTCCTCCACCCATGCAACCCTGTGCAAGTTATCAACTTCCATGTGTCCCTGTCTTATTGTCTGTAATATGGAATAGTATTAGTATGTGTCTTGCTATTATATTCCTTCCGGGTTGACAGGAGGTTTGAATTAGAAGAGACACAGGATGGTGCTCAAATGTCACTGCTTACTCTTCCCCCACCTGTATTCCTTCCACCAGGGGCTAGAACAGGCACCTGAGAACACAGTAGGCTCTCAATGGACTCTTTTTCGTGTTTTACTGAGGGATCTAGGGAGTTGTCTGAAGCAGTAGTTTCATGTATTTTCTAATACTGTCTCACGGAGAATAAGGGGGAAAGAAATGAATTCTTAGAAGTTATTGTATGAAAAAGGCACCTATGTGTTTATAGCAGCACAATTCAATTATATATATATATAATCTCCTGGAATAGTACTTAGACATAAAAAGGGATGAAATAATGTCTTTGCAACAACTTGAATGGAGCTGGAGGCCATTATTCTAAGTGAAGTAACTCAAGAATGGAAAACCAAATACCTATTTTCTCACTTATAAAGTGGGAGCTAAGCTATGAGGATACAAAAATATGCAGAATGATATAATGGACTTTGGGGATTTGGGGAGGAAGGTTGGGAGGGGGATGAGAGATAAAAGATTACATACTGGGGTCAGTGCATACTGCTCAAGTGATGGGTGCACTAAAATCTCAGAATCCACCACTGGAAGATTCATCTATGCAACCAAAAACCATCTGTATCCCCAAAACCACTGGAATTTTTAATAGAAAGAAATAAATTCTTAGGAGGAAAAAAGGCAAAACAAGCTAGCATTTATCTGTACTTCGTTTTTTAAGTTCGTCAGTTTCAAAGCTGCTATGCAATCCTGGGGCACCACTAAGTATCATTGAAATGATTTGTCTTATTTTATTTTGAGTCAACCCTGAAATGAACAATATTTTATCACAAAGCACATTAATTTATGCAGTAGCTAGTATATAATGAGCAGGTTCAATAACAGATAATTATATGAAAAGTACTTAAATGCTAACTATGTACTTTTAAAATGTTGCAAAAGTAGGTTCATAATTAAATTATAATTACAAGTAAAAACTGAGACAATGATCATCCCCTGAGAAATCTGCACATTTTTATTTCCAGGGTTGTGAGCAGCTTCTCTCACACTCTGATTCATTTCTTTTGTTGGTAGCTCCACTCTGATCTGACTCGTTTTGCATGACAGATTTTAAATTTAAAATTAGCTAAAATTATCTTTCAGATTACTGATTACCATATGCAATGATTTCAATAGAATACCCAGGTTGCCATTAAAAAGTAGTTTGTGAGTATGTAAGTTTGAAATTGTGGAAGGTTTATAGTGGAGAGAAAGGGGAATATTAGCTGATCATCTAATAAAAATTAAGCAATTGGCAGAAATTAAAGCTTTAAAACAAGTTATGAATTACTTGTGGGGAGGGGGTACACATAACTATTAATATGGCAAAACTACAAAACTTTTCAAAACTTGCTATCATTTATAATTCATCCAGCTGCAAGTGAAAGAAGCACATCTGGATTGTCTAAGAAAAAGAGAAAGATTTATTAGTTCATAAATCTAATAAAAAGTTCAAGAGTAAGTAATTTCAGATCTGGCAGGATCCAAAGTCTGAAATAATGTCACTAAGGTTTAACTTCTTGCTATCTCCAATACCCAATCTTGGTTTTCTCAATGGTCATTTATTTCAGACAGGGACTCTCCATATAATGGAAAGAAATATCTCTCAGATGTGCCAGATTCACATCCTCAAAGCTGAGGAAGCCCAGTGGAAGATGAATGTTTTTTTTTTTTTTCTAAGAGCTTCAGGAAAAGTCTCAGATCTGAATCTCATTGCTTCAAAGAGAGTTAAGTTTCCTTACTTGAGCCAACCTCTGTGGTAACCAGGGTAGTGCTGTGCTCTGATGGGCCAAGAGTTACAAACCCTCATCTGGAGCTGGAGTTATCATCCACTAACTGATAGGGGTTGAGATTACAAAGGAAAATTGAGCTTGTGCTTCCAGGAGAAGTAGGAAAAGATGCCTGGATGCCAAAAGCTCTCTGGATGAACAGTGAACCTAACCAGGCTTTGTCCTCATTCTCTCTCCTTCTTTTCGTCTTACCCCAAAATGAGTCCTCTTGCCATCTGCTTAAATCAATGCATTTCAACCACCATATGTGTTAGATGAGCCAGAGGAAAAAAATTTAATGCATACCTGAATGTATTATCTTCTCTCTGCCACCACCATTCACCCTAACTTCTTGTGCTATGGTAATATTCCAATTTACACAAAGTAGAGGAAATTATGTATTGAACCTCTATAAATCCACTACCTAGCTTCAAAAGTTATAACTGTTTGCCAAACATATTTTATCCATACCCTCCATCTGCTACACTTTTTATGGTTAGAGAATTTTAAAGCACATCTCCAATGTTATGTTATTTCTGTCATAATATCTCATATAAATATCTAATAAGGACTTTATAAAAGCTCAGTGCCATGCCATTTTTATGCCTATCATTATTAATAATGTCTTAATATCACTGTAAGTACATATCTATATTCCTTCCTGATTGACTCAAAGATGTCTTTCTATAGCCGGTTTATTTGACTAATAAAGTCTGCACACTGCATTGTCATGATATTTAAGGCTCTTTTATTCTGTATCAATTTCCCCATCACTTTCTGTTATTTTCAGGTCATTGCTTTATGAGACGACCAGACTACATCATCTGTCCTGCAGAATGTCCCCCACTCTGGATTTAGCTGGTTGCTCCCTTGTGGTGACATTTATCATGTTCTTCCCTCCCTCTTATTTCCTGAAGCCTGGTAATTTGATCTAGGGGCTTGATTAGATTCAAGGTCGGTTGATTTTTTTGTCTGTTTGCAACTGGTTTCCTGTAAATGCCTTCCCACTGTGTTCTTATAGTTAACACAAACCCCACCTCCTCATAGTCTGCTTCACTCTCACTAGTCTTAGTTCATTGTCTCTCGCTCTCTCTCTCTCTACCCCCCGCCCCCCACCAATATCTTTGGCAAAAGTCTCTCTCACCAAGCTCCTGAACATCTCAAATACTTTTTTTCTGCTAAGAATGGTCTTCCCTTCTCTTCTGGCCCAGCTTACTAGAGATTTCCAAAGGAAATTCTTTTTAGGGAAACCATCTCCAACTCCTCCTCTTCCCACTAAATGCTCCCATAACATTACCCCATTCTCTTCTGCAGCTTTATCACTATTACTATTTTCCATTTATTTTGTAAGATTTTTAAAATAGTATTTGTCTTCCCTTGGAGACTGTAAGCTTCAAGAAAAAAAAGGATAGTGTTTGACACAAGTTTGTTGAAAGTATAAATTTGTTTTTTTAAAATATACACAAAATACATATACACCATCCACAGATGAGTCTAATTTATTTCCTTAGGCCTTACTGATATGTTTTTTTATTGATAGTAAAATAGCTACCAGTTATTTTGCTAACTTCATGTCAGGTACCCTGATAATTTATTTTGTACCCTATTTGTAAGCATTACAATTACCCCACCAAGTAGGTGTTAACATCCCATTTTACAGATATAGCAATGAAAACTTAGAGAGGTTAAGTAACTCACTCAACCCCACGAAGCCAGACCTTTGCTGAGCCATGATTATCCTTCATTCTTTCAATCATCCTATAAGATAGGGTGTCAGAGGAGTCTGAACCAGAGCAACTCCATTTTGAATAGGGGCTGGGTAAAATGAGGCTGAGACCTACTGGGCTGCATTCTCAGACCATAAGGCATTCTAAGTTACAGGATGAAATAAGACATCACCACAAGATACAGATCATAAAGACCTTGCTGATAAAACAGGTTGCAGTAAAGAAACCGGCTACATTTCACCAAAACCTACGTGGTGACAGGAGCATCGGTTTTCTGTGCTGCTACACTCCCACCAGTGCCACGACAATTTACAAATGCCATGGCAATGTCAGGAAGTTAGCCCATATGGTCGGAAAAGGGGAGGCATGAATAATTCACCCCTCGTTTAGCATATCATCAGGAAATAACCATAAAAATGGGCAACCAGCAGCCCTCAGGGCTGCTCTATCGAATAGCTATTCTTTATTCCTTTACTTTCCCAGTAAACTTGCTTTCACTTTACTCTATGGACTCACTCTGGATTCTTTCTTGTGCAAGATCCAAGAACCCTCTCTTGGGGTCTGTATTGGGACCCCTTTCCAGTAACAATAGTGTTTTGGTTCTCATTTTAGAAACAGGGTGACCAATCATCCCACTTTGCTGTGACTGAGGTGATTCCCAGAACATGGCACTTCAGTGCTCCCATCGGGAAAGACATGGGCAAAGTGAGGCAAGCTGGTCACTCTATTCACAGATGAGACTCAAGGACACTCACTCATTAAGTGGTCCTGGACTGTTATCCCACATCTTTCAATTCCTGAAGCCCACAGTCTCTACCATGTCACAACACGATGGCTAATTGTTAGCTTGTAATTATAAGAATGGGAACTCCAAAGCTTAACCTCCTGACCACCATCCTAATTAGACATTTACTCTTTTGTTTCAAAGAGAAAAACTACAACTCAAAAAAAAATTCCCGATTTTTCACTTTGGAATCTAAAGGACTTCCATTTTCTTTTGGTCAAGAAGATTACACTCTTTTGCGTAATTCTGAACCCCTCTTCTTCATGGCCAATGGCACGACATTCTGTTCTGTTATGTTCTCAAAATATACCAAATACTAAGAATACAGATTTGTCACCATAAATTATCAAGCTCAAATGTAATTAATCAAAAGCATGGTACCCAGTTACCTTTAACTGTTTCCTGTGATTCTTGATGTAATATATAATGACTCTGGAGCAAATTCATTTGTGATAATTAACTAATCTGTTTATTTGGTTTCAGTTTTATCTCAACTATAATGCACCCACTACATGCCTTATCTCAAATAGCAACAGCAGTATTAATGAGAGGATAATTCTGGCAATTTGGGGAAGATTGTGCAAACAAGTTGAAATGCCTGCTAAATCTGTGCTAATGTTCAAACACACTTCATCAGACTTATCAAAACAGCAAATCAAGCTACTACTTAAAAAAAATAGTTCAGATCAAACAGCTGTACTCATCGAAATATTCATTCACTTTAAAGAAGAACACTCAGTGAAATGGCTTTTAATTCTTCTAGGACACTCTAACCTCAGGGGTTCTGGGAAGTGATGTCTTTATTATGCTTCTATGAGATCACTGAGCTTCCCAATTGAATTTGAAATGCATTTACTGCAAGAGGCCTCTCTAAAGATCAAATGCCAGGTGATGTCCTTGACCAAGAACAATTAGCAAAGTTGGTTCTTCCTTACCTCTTTTATCAAGGAGAATCATTGGTTTGCATTAAGGAATATGTTCAGTCTTTATTAAAATCATGTGGGCACCTCAGAGAAGACAAGCCTATGTGCTTAGAATCTCACAAAAATGAATGACCAGAGGAGGTATACTTCATGACAAGAAACCAGACCCAGTCAACATTTTCATGAGCAGATACATTAAGCAAACTTATAAAAAATAATTACAGCGATTATTTTTTAAAAACTCATTTATTTATTAAACATTGAAATAACATAGAAAAACTAAAGCTATATTCCAGGTACTGAACCTGTAATCAATGGAATATTCATTCACTTTGACGACGAGCCAAGAAATAACCATAAAAGTGGGCAACCAGCAGCCCTCAGGGCTGCTCTATGGAATAGCCATTCTTTATTCCTTTACTTTCCTAGTAAACTTGGTACTGAACCTAGCATATGGCTTTATTATCAAGCTTATTATTATTATCAAGCTCAAATGTAACTAAGGCAGAAGTTTACTTGCATGTTCTTATTCAATCTTCAAATCAAAATAGATCAGTACTATCATAATCCCCATTTAACAAACTAGACCAGGAGTTGGAAAACCATAGCCATGATCCAAATCCAGCCTACCCCTTTTTTAAAAAATAAAATGAAATAAAAATTTATTGTAACACAGCCTTATCCACTCACTTATGCATTGTCTGTGACTGTTTTCCCAGTGGAATGCCAGAGTTGAGTACCTGAACGGGAGACTGTCTGGTCTAAAATATTTATTAGCTGGCCTTTTATAGAAAAGTTTGCCAACATGTAGGCAAAAATAAAGATGTTCTTTGAAACCAACGAGATTGAAGACAAAACATATCAGAATCTCTGGGACACATTTAAAGCAGTGTCTAGAGGGAAATTTATAACAATAAATGCCCACATGAGAAGAGAGGAAAGACCTAAAATTGACACCCTATTGTCAAAATTGAAAGAGCTAGAGGAGCAAGATCAAAAAAAACTAGCAGAAGACAAGAAATAACTAAGATCAGAGCAGAACTGAAGGAGATAGAGACACAAAAAACCCTTCAAAAAAATCAATAAAACCAGGAGCTAGTTTTTTGAAAAAATCAACAAAATAGACAGACTGCTAGCCAGATTAATAAAAAAGAAAAGGGAGAAGAATCAAATAGATGCAATAAAAAAAACATAAATGGGATATCACCGATTCCACAGAAATACCAACTGCAATCAGAGATTACTATAAACAACTCCATGCACATAAATCAGCAAACTTGGAAAAAATGGATAAATTCCCGAACATTTGCACCCTCCCAAGCCTAAACCAGGAAGAAGTTGAAACCTTGAATAGACCAATAACAAGCGCTGAAGTTGAGGCAGCAATTAATAGCCTACCAACCAAATGAAGTCCAGGTCCAGACGGGTCCACAGCTGAATTCTACCAGACATACAAAGAGGAGCTGGTACCATACCTTCTGAAACTATTCCAAACAATCCAAAGAGGGAATCCTTCCAAAATCATTTTATGAGACCAACATCATCCTGATACTAAAACCCAACAAAGACTCAACAAGAAAAGAAAACTTCAGGCCAATATCCATGATGAATATAGATGCAAAAATCTTCAATAAAATACTGGCAAACCGATTGCATCAGCACATCAAAAAGCTTCTCCATCACGATCAAGTAGGCTTCATCCCCTAGGATGCAAGGTTGGTTCAACACACACAAGTCTATAAACGTAATCCACCACATAAACAGAACCAAAGACGAAAAACCACATGATTATCTCAATAGATACAGAGAAGGCCTTCAACAAAATTCAACAGCCCTTTATGCTAAAAACTCTCAATAAACCAGATTGGAAAAAAATTTGACAGTCTGACAATTGGTAAAATTTGGTGAAAATGAACAGAAATAGGAACACACATACAGTACTGATATGAGTATAAACTGTTCAACTATCTTAGATGTCAGTTTGGCATTATTTAATAAAGTAATAGATGTACCCACTGTACAACCTAGCCATTCCAATCTTAGGTGAAACCCAGATTGAAATGTGTGTACATATGTACCCAAATATATCTGCAAGAATGTCCATAGTATTGTTCATGCTCATGAACGTATCTATAATTCTGCCATCATCATGAGAATAAATAAGTCAATTGTGGTTTATTTACACAACTGGATCCTATGCAGCAATGAAAACAAAGGACCTACAGTACATGCAACACCCTGGATAAATCTCACAAACATAAAATCGAGCAGATAAAAAAAAAAGACATGAAAAATATAACTCTAGTATGATTCATTTTACACAAATTTCTAAACTAAACAAAACTAAATTAGGTATCTCCAAATAAAACTATAAAGAAAATCAAGTATGGCATTGTCACAAAACTCAGAATTGTAGTTATCTCTGGGTGGAGAAGGTAAGTTGATGAAACTGAGAAAAGGCATATAGCTTCTGGGGTACCGGTAGTGTGGTAGTCTTGTGTTGTGACATAAAAAACGTGTGATATTTATAATTGTTATATCATGTCATGTCATGATGTGTTATTTCATGTTATGTTAAATTACAGTAGTTATTGTTATATATTTTATGTAATTTTCTCAAGGGATGATACATCTTGCTACACATATGGGCACAAAGGAAATGCATTTAAAATAACAAAAAATTAGTGAACACATTCGTCACCGCCCATGCTGTGCACTGTTAAATAATTTGATTGTGAAAATTGTTATACAATATATATGTATATCAAATCATCATGTTGTACACCTTGAATATATAGTCTTTGTCAATTAAATATTTTTAAATAAAAAGACAAAAATTTTAAAACTCAAAATTTTAAAAATTAAATAGGAAGCTTAAAATGGACCCACAATGAAAGCATTAAAAAAAATGTTACTGAGAAAATTTGGTATCCACATACAGGAGAATAAAATTGGACCCTTATCTCACACCATATACAAATATTAACTCAAAATGGATTAAATACCTAAACATAAGACCTGAAACTATAAAACTACTTGATGAAAATATAGGAGAAATGCTCTATAACATTGGTCTGAGTTTTTCTGGATCTAACTCCAATAGCTCAGACAACAAAAGCAAAAATAGACAAATGGGATTACCCCAAACCAAAAAGCTTCTGAACAGCAAAGGAAATGACAAAGACACAAAGTACAAAATGATTGAATACATTTTCAAGCCATACAGCTAATAAGAAATTAATATACAAAACATATAAGTAACTCAGAGAAATCAGTAACAAGAAAACAAATAATGTGATTTAAAAAAATAAGCAAAGTACCCAACTAAATATTTGTGAAGGAAAATGTACAAACGGCCAACTGGTACATGCAAAGATGCTCAAAATCAGTAACCATCAGGGAAATGCAAATTAAAAATACAATGAAATATATCACCTCTCTCTTGTTAGGATGGCTGTTAACAACAAGATGGAAGATAATAGATGTTGGCAAGCATGCAGAGAAAAGAGAACCCTTGCACACTGCTGGAAGGAATATAAATTAGCACAAACACTAAGGAAAACGGTATGGAGGTTCTTCAAAAAAACTAAAAATAATCATATAACCCAGCAGTCCCACGTCTGGATATATATCCAAAGGATATTAAATCAGTGTGTCAAAGACATATTTGCACTCCTGTGTTTCTTGCAGCATTATTCACATTAGCCAAGGTAGGAATCAACCCAAGTGTTCATCAGTGGATGCATGGATAAAGAAAATGTAGCATATATAGGCAATGGAATACTATTTAGTCTTTATAAAAAGAAGGAAATCCCATTCGTTGTAACAACAGGTATGAACCTGGAGGACGTTATGCCAAGTGAAATAAGCCAGGCACAGAAAGACAAATACTGCATGATGTCATTCACATGTGAAATGTAAAACAGCCCAACTCATAGGAGTAGAGAGTACAATGATGGTTACCAAAGGGCGTGTAGGGGTTGGGGGTTTGGGAGGGAAGGTGAGAAATGGGGAGATGTTGGTCAAAGGGTACAATATTTTAGTTAGACAGGAAGAATAAGTTTTAGTGATCTACTGCCGAGAATTGTAACTATAATCAATCAGCATTTGTTGCATATTTCAAAATTGCTAAAATAGATTTTAAATGTTCTTATCACAAAAAGAAGTATGTGAGATGATGGATATGTTAATTGGCTTAATTTAACCATTCCATAATGTATACCTATATCAAAACATCACACATATATGTATGTACACATATATATATTATGTGTACATATATATATATGTACACATATATATATTAGTTTTGAATTAAAATTTAGCCTCTTTTAGAGGCATAAAAGAGGCATAAAAGAGGCATAAAAGAATGCCTCTTTTATTTAAAATGGTAATACACAATGTTGGTACCAGTAAAATTAAATGAACATTTTTTGTATATTCCTTTTAAGAGTTAAATTGGTACACTTTTTAAATAAATAATTTGAAAATATTTAGAAAATTATACCTTTTGATACAGTTCTTCTGATAAGGTTCTTTTGATAAGAACTTTATCAAAATTGTGCCTTTAACACTAACAATTTCACTTTTAGGAATCTTACCTAAGGAAATCATGTAATGTTATTATATAATATAGGCTCATAATTTTCAAATGATTATTAAACTATTTTACAAACAATATACAGTTAAATACAATATAGTGTACCTAAGTGAATAAATCCGTGATTCTACTTTTAAAAAACAAATAACAAAACAACAAGAAGCAATGTCCAGCCCCGTGTATCATTAGGATTAACTTAAGAACTTCAAAAATATAAAGCTCTGGGGCTGATACCCATGGAAATTCACACTAAATGGAAATTCACACTAAATTGGTCTGAAGTGGGTTCTGGCCTTTGGTACACTTTAAAAGCTGCCCAGATTATTCCAACGTGCATGCAGGTTTTAGGAACATTGGATTCTTGCACATACATGTGTATACACATTTGCATGTGCATACACAACATATGCAATTAAAAAGAAGTTTAGCAAATTGGAAATCATTTTCTCTTGATTGAAGAATGGATCATTGTTTATTTTCTTTTCTGAACTTGTATGCATTTAAACTTTTAACAATAAGCATGATGATATGCAATTAAGGCAGCCATTTTACATAGTATAATTAGTACATATTGTTTATTTGAAAACAGGGTGGTTACTCTATGTGCTTCAAACATTTCAGTTGAAATCTTATTTACAGAAATAATTTATTTTTTATGATCTGGGCAATTTCAGCCTACCCCATCTCAATTTATCACAAACTCCACATTAATGAATAGTATGCTAATTACTGATTATGTACAGTCATGTCTTGTTGAGTCAGATCTACAGTTTAATATTCATTATTTTATGACTAGCTGGATTTGAGACCTTTAGATATTATTTTTCAGATCAGAAAAAAGTACATCTTGCCTAAAAAGAAAATTAAATTTAAATAAATAGACTTCATCTAATTATTCCATTATTCCTGAGTGCTGTTTTTTTCTCAGTGTTAGAGACATCAGTTTGTTCACACATATTTTGTTAGATCTGAACAATGCATTTAATCTCTCTTTTCTGGGCCCACCCAAACTCAAAACTAAGAGTTCATTTATTTAGAAAATATATTTGAGTATCTACTAGGAACTGTGCAAGGTGAAGCAGATATGGTAGTGAACCAATAGTCATGGTTCCTGAACTTAGGAACTTTCTCTTTAGGGTTGATATTTATAAACAACACTAAGTATTGAGTGCTGATAACAAAATACAAAGAGTTTTATGAGAGTGTATACCAGAGCAAACTAATCTAGCATGAAGACTAAAAGAAATCCTTGCGAAAGTGCCATTTAAGCTTGAACCTGAAGGATGAGTGAGAGATACTCAAGAAAAGAATGGTGTGAGGGGTATACCAGGGATACAGAGCAGAATGCACAAAGGACCTATAGGGTAGGAAGAAACTTAGATCAGTGTAGCTGCAGCATAATGAAGGATGAAATAGAGAAGTACGAAAGAGACAGGTCATGCATTGTAAGCCATTTGGAGGATTATGTTCTTTGTTCTAAGGATAATGGGTATATATTGAAGAATTTAAACAAAAGAGTGACATGATCATATTTGCAATTTAATAAAATCATTGTTATTCTGTGGGGAATGAATTTGAGAGGAACAAGATAAGCTTTGGGGAGAAAATTGGATTTTGGGAGAGAAAATAAGACGCTATTGTACTGGTTCAAGAGAGATATGATGGGAGTGGAGAGAATGTTTTGAATTTGAGCCGTAATTTGGAAGTAGCAGCAACAAAACATAAGGATAAATTAAATGGGGAGATGGGAAAATAGATTGTTTCAAGAATGGCTTTTGGATATTTGGCCTCCAAAAATAAGGAGACACTAGTATGATTTACAGTGATAGGGGACAGTAGAGAAAAAGCAGATTGACTGGCTAGGAGTGAGAATAAGGAGTGCAGTTTTGTGTATGTTTAGATACCTTTGAGACACCCAAATAAACATGTCAAGTAGTCAGTTGGATACATTGGCTTAGACTTCACAAATTAATTTGTTTGACAGCCATCAGAATATAGAAGTTATTTAAAGATATGGGACCTGATTGTTACAGAGGGTCAAGACTGAGACCTGAGAACAACCAGTACTTCAGGTTTGCTTGAAGAAAACAGTAGCCCACGAAGAGATGAAGTAGCCAGAGAGGTAGGGCAAAAACAGAATATGATGTCACAAAAGTTAAGGGAAGATAATATTTTTATGAAGGAGGAGGAGGCCAATTAATCTATGCTCCTGACAAGTCAAATGAAGGGTGAACTAAACCATGTTTATAAGAGCTAAACATGTGCAGATATTGTGACCTTAAAAAACTCATTGCAGTTAAGTATGTGTACAGAAACTTGACTGGAGTAAGGAGAAAAATAAATAAAACCCCAATAAGATAACATGTAAATCTAATAAATTGGCCATATTATTTTGGTTGATTTTCTTTATGACCCCATTTTCTTCAATAATGAAAGAGTCTAGAGCATGTCTGACTGGTGGTGGAAAGACCCAATAGAGAACACGAGTTTGAAGTTGCAGGAGAGAAAATGGAGAGCTGATGGAATTATGCCCTTGAGAAGGGAAAAAGGATGAGGTAAAGAGTACCCATGCAAGGATTGCTATTTGCAGAAGAAGAAACACTCTATTGTAATGGAAGAGGAATAGATGGGCCACAAACATGTGCTTCTAGTAAAAAATCATTTGACTTCCTATACTATGACATTAGTTTTTTAAAAAATGTAACACTTTTATCTAAGTTACTTCATTGGGTGAAGTTTCATTACCTGTTATGAAAGCAAAACTTGTTCTCTGGCTTCACATGTAGAGAAGTAAAAGACTCAAATACTGATGGTCCTCAACCAGTTTCTACCTTGAGTTGCCGATTCTCTGAAGGATTTTTAGCCCCTCTCTTTGCAAAGAAGGGATTTAGATAGATTGCATCTGTTTTGTACGAATTATCTGAATGACATTGCCCTCTCTGTTTTTATCAGGACCTTGGACAATGAAATAAAGGGACCCATTTCTCATTTCTCCTCCTCCTACTATAAAAATAAGCCTACCACACTAATATTTCCCTATGCATTTAAAAAGATTTCTTAAGAAGAGGAGTAGAAAACTATAATAGAAACATTTTAAGGACTTCTCCCATTTCTTTTAGATTCTCAGAGTATATGGGGGCAAGGCTTATTTTCACAATGAAAAAAAGTCACATGCAATTAAATATTCTCAGAGTATATGGGGGCAAGTCTCATTTTCACAATGAAAAAAAGTCACATGCAATTAAAAGTGTTCACAAAGAAGACTTTTAGAGGATAAATTATACAGAAATGGGAAATGACTTTTAAGGCAAAGATGAAGCTATCTCATGTAAGTCACATCGATGCAAAAGTTATAATGTATGGTGCTTTTATAAAGGCATATTAAAGAAAAAAAAAGCCCACCATAGAAATTAGGCAGGGATCAGGCACAGAGCCTTGAAGAAAGCACACAAATTCAGGAGCTTATCTTCAGATTAGAAGCCGTATATCCCATTTTCCTTTACAATGAATAAATCATACTTTAAAAGATAACTGAAATTAGGCATTTATTTGCTCAGTGCTCTCTCTAAGTACCATTCAAGAAACAATTTCCAGTTTGCTTGGTCTGACTAGAAATAGGACAAAGGAAGGAAGGGAAGCTATCTGAACTTGAGTACAGGACTACCTTTCTCCACCCTAGGCATATATTTGTCTAGAAGACTGATATGATTCTATGATAAACTTTTTCCCTAGCAGTGATAGATATAAAGGCTACTTGCTTTTTAAAAAACCATTTTCTTTTCTTGGGGACCACCTGCCTATCCTGACATGTAACCGTTACATGATTCAATGCATTGTACTGCATCAAAGTATTTTCCCCTTGACAAGACCAAGATACCAGTAAGTTATAACTAAAATTAACTACAAAAGCTGGACACCTGACTGCACTGCAGCAGTATTAAAGTTGATCATCACCATTCTCATATAAATGCCCCTCCTATTTTGCTACAAAACCTTTGTTTATTCCTTCCCCTTGATTCCAACATAGCAGCTTCATTTCATATCAAGTCCTGGCCCACAACTTTGACAATATCAATTGAAGCTAATGCAGCTACACTTATTCTTTTAGTTCTTTCTGTTTCATTCTATAGAACTCCCTTTTCAAGGCCCACTTGCCACTGCAGGTCCTACAATACTTCTTTGGATGACCAAGCTCCATGCTAAGGCTTTTCCACCAGACAATTCCATATCTTTGCATATTTCACAGTATAAATACAGAAGTTCCCTTTCATTCCTTGCCACTAATAACAAAAATGTGAAAAATCGATTTCTTCCTGGGAACGATCTCAAGATGTCAGTGGCTTTTAGCCAATATCTTGGAATTCAGGGCACATATTCTGCCGCAGTGACTCATGTCTATCCTTAAGCTGGTACGGTTTCCCTGTAACTGGTTTGGTTAAATTTGTTATGACATGGCCAAACCTTGAGTATAGTCTTTAGACATTTATTTTGGACTTGAGTATTTCCCAATATTTTTATGGATGAATTTATTAAAACAGCCAGCATTGATAAAATATAAATTTTAAAGAGGGGTATAATCATGATTCTCATACAAATATGGGGTAAATGTGTGTCAAAGATTGTATTTAACTCTTTAGTTAGTGAGGGAATCAGTAAGATGGTAAGACCAGTTCAAAGAAAAATCCAAATAAAAGACAAGTATGTATGCTGTTTCCATTCACTTTGAGCTGCCATAACAAAATACCATAAACTGGACAGCTTTGAAACAACAGATATTTATTTCTCACAGATTTGGGGGCTGGGAATTTTAAAATCAAGGTACTGGCATATTTGGAGTCTGTTGAGGGCACTGTTTCTGGTTCAAAAACGGTAACTTCTTGCTGCAACCTCACATGGTAGAAGGGGCTAATGAACACCCTTGGGCCAACTTTATAAGGATGGTAATAGCCATTATGGGGACTCTACCCTCGTGATCTAGTCACCTCCCAAAGACCCCACCTTCTAATATCATCACCTGGAGGGTTATGATTTCAATATATCAATTTGGAAGAGACACAAACATTCAGACCATAGCATACACAAACCAAGAATGATGAAATGAATTTGCTTAACTGATACAAAATTGGACAGTAATCACAGAGCAGTAATCAATTACATTCCTTAATGTACTATTTGCATTTCTATGGATATGCATTATTTGCCTTACTATCAGCTCTCTACACTTTGCTGAAAAATAGCTCAAAGTAAATGAAAGACTGATATAACCATGTAGGGTGCTCTAGAAAGGACATTTGCTAAATTATTTTCCCCAATTTCAAAGTCCTCTACAATTTTTTATAACAGGGTAGTGGGTCTTATAACACTTTCTTGTGTGGTCTTACATTTTTTTAAACCTTGTCTTCAACTTCTGGGAGGATTTTTCAGAATCTTTTATACCAGCTACAGAAAGCAGAAAAAAGAGAATATTATTTTTAATTAAATATTTGATAGGTTTTTGTTTTATAGTTAAGTCTGTGCTCAATTTTGAGTTTATTTTTCTATAAGGTATGAAACTTATGGACGACCAATTGCCTCCAGTACCATTTGTTTAAAAGGCTATCTTTTCTCCATTGAATATACAACTATAATTTTTCAATATCTAATAAAATAAAACAAAAAATTTTTAAACAGCTTGGCATATATTTGTTGTTATTTCTGAATTCTTATGTTCCACTGATCTATGTGATCTATATCACACAATCTTGATTACTATTACAATATAGTCTTGAAATAGCATACATTAATTCCTCTTACAATATTCTTCTTTTTCAAAATGGTTTTAACTATTATAGTGCTTTGCTTTCCATATATATTTTAGAATAATGCTATCTATATTTACAAAAACAACCTTCCTGTATTTTCATAGACATTGCATTAAATCTATATATTAATTTGGAGATAATTGATGTCTCTCCATTTATTTAGATCTTTTATTTCCTTCATCAGCATTGTGTAATTTTAAGCATCAAGTCCTGTACATGTTTTGTTACATTTTCACTAAAGTAGTTCTTTTGGGGGTACTTACACATAGTATTATATTTTTAATTTCAATGTTCAAGTATTCATTGCTAGTATATAGAAATGGAATTGACATTTGTATATTTATCTTGTATCCTGTGACATTGCTGAACTCATTTATTGGTTCTAGTAAGTTTAAGTGATTTTCTGTGTAGACAATCATGTCATCTGCAAAGGTAAATCATTTTATTTATTTATTCATTTCATATCTTTATGCTTTTTATTGCCATTTCATGCCTTGCTGCACTGGCTAGAACTTTCATTACTCTGTTGAACAAGAGGCTGATAACAAACAAACTTGCCTTTATACCAATCTTAAGAGAAAAGCGTATAGTCTTTGGCATCTAGTATAATGTTAGCTGTAGGGTTTGGTAGATGCTTATTAACAAGTTGAGAATGTTCTCTATTCCTAGTATGTTGAGAGTTTTTTAAAATCATAAATGGGTGTTGACTTTTGTCAAATGTTCTTTCTGCACTGATTGATATAATCATGTGATTTTTCTTCTTTAGCCTAAACTACATTATTGATTTTTGAATACTGAACCAGCCTTGCACTCTGGAATAAATCCCACTTGGTTATGGCTATAATTCTCTTAATGCACTTTGAATTCTATTCACTGATATTTTGTTAAGAATCTTTGTGACTATGGTAATGAGGGATATTGGTCTATAGTGATATTTTGGTACTGTGCTTGTCTTGTTTAATTGTCAGAGCAATATTAGTTTCATAAAATTAATTGTAAAGTGTTTCCTACTTTTCTGTTTTTGGAAATCAATTGTAAAGATTTCCTGTTAGTTCTTTAAATGCAAGGTGGAATTCTTCATTAAAGTCATACAGTCCTTGGATTCTCCGTGTGGTAAGTTATTTGACTACCAATTTTCTTTCCTTATTAGTTGTGGCAGGTTGTTTTTTTTTAAGAGGTCTATTCTGTGTAATTTGCCAAATTTCTGTTTGTAAACTTATCTGTAGTATTCCTTTGTAATCCTTTTGATGTTTGCAGTCTACAGTGTTAACTGCTATCACTCCTGATAGGTAATTTATGCCTTCTCTATTTTTTTCTTTATTAGCTTGCTAGATATTTGTAAATTTTATCTTTCTTAAAAACATGCATTTTCTTTCATTTATTTTGTCTAATGATTTCTGTTTTTCATTTCACTGTTTTCTTCTAATCCCCTTATAAAGACCCATTGTGATTATATTGGGCCTACCCAGAAAGTCCAGAACATTCTCATCTCAAACTTCTTAATAACCTCAGAAAAGTCCCTTTTGCCATCTAAGGTGACATATTAACAGGTTCTGGGCATTAGGACATAGACATCTTTGTGGGGTCATTATTCTGTCTACCACAGTCCACCCTCTGGTCGACAAAAATGCATGTCCAGCAGCATGCAAAATGCATTTACCCTATTTCAAGTTTTCTAAAAATCTCAACTCATTACAGCATCAAGTTCAAAATTTCATCTAAGTCTTCTCAGCCTCAAAGTTCAATATTTCATCATATAAATAATCTAAATCAGTCATGAGTGAGTCTATAGGAATAATTCAACCTAGTATGCTTTTTGTCTATACCCATTGGAGTTTCTGGGTTGCCAGCTTTTTCAGCTCAACTCTGGGGTATGTTAATCAGAAAGAAAAGCAAAGGAACTCACTACTATGCCATTCCTGAGGTTGTGAGATTCCCAGATCATTCTTCTTTCATTCTTTTAGATTCTTGGTATGTTTGTTTTACTTATAATGTTTAGAATTTTTAGTTGAATTTAGTGGGAGGAAGAGGAAAAAGTACATCTACTTCATATTCTTAGAACTGTAAGCCCAAGAAAGCATATTTGTAAAATCTAAGACACTTTACACATGATTATCTATTCTTGTGATTTTGCTGTCAAATTCTATGTAGCAATATTTCTCCCCAACAGGGAGTTCCAGTGTTTTCTGTTAATCATCAGCATCTAAGTATATCTTAAAATTTGAATCAATAGGATAAAAAGACACTTATTTTACTGTAAGTACACTTCAGAGTATTTTGAAAAGGATTCTGTAGATAGTAAGGAAATCATATTTAATTAATATAGGTCTTTAAAGCATCTCAGTTAGTGAAGATAAAATTAATTTCTTAGAAATCTGTTATCTTCCAAATTTATCTGAAATTTATTCTGTAAATTTAATTTAAAAATAATTATGGTCAACGTCAGCTAAAAGCTTCTCTAATCACTCATCACTAATTGAAAAAAATGTAATAGAAGTAAAATTAGTGATCAAAGTAAGTTCCCCAATTTGAAGAAAGGTGTATTTTTTTAAAGTCTGAAGCATGTTATGCTTATAGGCTTGAGGAATAACCCTTAGTTGAGGACATATTCCAAAAATGTATTCATGAGTCACAAAATTTAGCCAATTAGTGCATATTGGGTGACAATTATTTTTCTACTTCTTCACAGACATGGAGCATGTGCCAATTATTGCAGAATATATTAAGTCTCAGGCATAGTGTTCTGTTATGCTTCAAAAAGCACTGGAAAAATTTATGGAAAAAGCATTTTAAATATTAAATTACAGATAAATATGTATTACTGAAGCATTTTCTTTTAATTTTTATTTTGAAAACAACTTCAAATTTACATAAATGTTGCAAGAGTAAGATGATAAATTTTCAAGTATAATTCATCTATATTTATTAATCATTAATATTTTGCTACATTTGCTCCCCCTTGTCCCTCACTCATTCTATATATTATATAATAAAGTAATAAATATCATATTTCACAGCATTATAATATACTATATTTAATCAGTGTATTTTATATTATAAATAATAGACTACATTTATGTATTAAATTTTTTATAATGTTATGAATTGTATTATTATTGGCTTTGTTGAGTTATTGAGTTTATTTGCCAGGAACATAATCCTTTACTCCTAAATACTTTAGCATGTATATCTGAAGAAAAAGAACATTCTCTTAAAAGTACTATCATAAATTCTGACAGTTAAACACCAAGGAAATATAATTTAATATATCATGCATATTCAATAATTATCGACTGTACTAATAGCATCCTTTATGGTCTAGAAGTTGTCTAGGATCACCACTGCATTTAGTGGTCATAACTCTTTAGTCACTCTATACAGAAGAACTCCTCACAGTATAGACCAGTTGTTTTGTAAAATGATCCCCAACTTATGTCTGTCTGATGATTTCTCATTTTTTTTACTAATTCTTCATTTTTATATTAAAAACATTTTTATATTAGTATTTGATTTTTAATTAACAAAAACTATATATTTACAGCATACATGATGTTTGGAAATATGTATACATTGTGACATAATTAAATCAAGTCAATTAACATATGCATTATCTGACATATTATTTATTTGTGGTGAGAACACTTAAAATCTTCATTCTTTTCTACAGTTTCATAGTAGTCCATTGCGTTGATGCACTACACATAGTTTATTCAGCCAGCTCCCATAAATGAGCATTCAGTCATTTCCCATATGGTGCAGTTGAAATAATGCTGCAATAATCAATCTAGAACATATTTATTAACATATTGTTGGAAGTATAAAACATTTTGAGTGGTTTAGTTACAATGTCTATAACAATAAGAAATCTTGAGTTGCTATCAATGGAATTTTAAGAAATTCAAACAAGATACCACCACCATTACTTACCCACCTGTGATCCTAAATCAATTCAGAAATAGACAAGAAGGAATAAGGTCTGTGAAGACCAAAATAATCAGTATAAATACGTTACAAGTGGGGTTCCCCAAAAAAAAGACAGAGATTAGCATGCAAAGGGTTTATTAGAGAGTACCCTTGGGATCAACATCTGTGGAAGGAAATAGGAAGGAAGAAAGCATCAATGGGCAAAAAGAAGTTGAACTGCAAGGCAGCCTCAAGGGAAGCCTTGATGACCTTACTGGGAACTCTGAAACTAGAATGACACTTCAGAATTTTTACAAATTGGACAAGGGGGCCAGGCTTTTACATTTTCTCATCAATTGGTCATTGGATGTAGTCCACCAGGAAGCTTTACCTTGGACAAACTAGCTCTCTTGAGCAGAGGCATCTTTGTAAGGAGATGACAGCTATGGACTTTCTGCAGGCACCACCCTCAGCAGCCTCAAGTATTAGTTTTTATTTCTAAACTGGAATCTTAGTAGTACATCACAGCACCCACCAAAGACCAGATATACTTGGATAAATGAAATTTTTAAAAAATAACTATTTATTCCTTTTTTCCTTAGCTCTTTCTTGAGATTTTATAGCTTTTTACATTTCTCTATCATAACAAAATACCATATTAGATTCATCTTCTTTACATGTCTGGTTTCTCTGAATCCTTGAGCAGGTAAAACACATTTTATTAGTTGTTGTATCCTTAATAGCTACCATGGTGCCTGGCTAAGCACAAGTGTTCAATTATTATTCGATGAAAAAATAAACTCCAATCTCTAACAATCTGAATGTTCTTACCAAATGATTAATGATTGTATACACCTGTCTGAATGGAGATTGTCTGTCTAGCTAGAGGCTCTGATTTATGCCTGTTCAAAACTCCACTTTTGTTAGTGGTAGAGAGGAAGGTATAGAAAGTAAATGTTCCATTTGTGAATGGCACAAAACTAAGGATAGCAGCTTCACTGAATGACAGCTAGGATTCAGAAAGCATGAAAATAGGCTAAGATAATGGTTTGAATATAATGAGATGAAATTTGAGGAATTGATATGAGGGACTGTCAGCAGATTCAACAAACCACCTAGAAAAGTTTTCAGCTAGTCAAGCAGAAGTTTGTGAGAAATACTAGAGGTTTTTGATGATTGCAAGACCAACAAAAGTCAATACCATTATGTAGCTCTGTGTCATCTTTGCCATTATCAGTATATATATATATATATATATATATATATATATATATATCATGTCATCTTAGCCATTATCGACATATATATATAATTAAAAACCTGGAAGCAATGGCCCTGTTCTAGGTCAGATTGCCATAACATCCAAGAATTCAATTCCAAGCACTGCCTTGGAGTATAAGGACCAGACAATTTAGAATGTATTTGGAAGAAACCCAGTAGGGTGGTGGAAGGACTCTTAAATTTGCAAGATAACTAATGGCTAAGGGGAGGTTGGGGGAGGTTTCACCAAACCTTTTAGGCACAAAAATCAGCTTAAAAGAAAATCTAACAAATATGAATAAAATGAGTTAATTAACATCCCTAATGAACACAGCTGAAGAAATTCTTAAAAGATATTTACAAACTGAATTCAGCAACATGTTAAAAAAACACCATTACATGTCATTGCCTTCTTATAATGTAATGTGGTTCAATAGTAGAAAGGCTATCGATCACATCACAATGTCAGATAAAATATATAATAATTCAATAGGAAGTTTAAAAGGCAGCTGATGAAATGCAAGTTCATTCATGTTCTGAAAATTAAACAAACAGAAAAAACAAACTGATTAAATTAAAAATACGTGAGCAGATTTTAAACATGATGGTTTATATATTTCTCATATTGATGGCATAATGCTAACTGGTAAAGCAATATATGTTTTCCCACTCGAGTCAGCAATATGACAAATATGATTCTCATTATTTTTATTTAAGATTACTCAAGATAGAAGACCAGAGAAATGAATAGGTTATAAATACAGAAAAGGAATAGGCAACATTTTCATTGATTAACAATGAGAGCATTGCTTGTCCTACAACAATAACAATAAAAACTGAAAAATACTTGAATTATTAAAATATTGGTAAGGAAGTTAGTTTCATAATAAATATACAAATAAAATACAAACAGCAGAAAATCGAGTGAGAAGGTAAAATAAAAAAAATATTGTCTTCATATTTAACAATAAAGCATAAAGTACCCCAGAGTAAACTGGATAAAAAATGTACAGGATCCATAGGAAGAAAACTATAATACTTGATTTAAGGCCATAAAGAATGCTTAAATAAATTGAAAAAAGACAAATTATGTTGTTGGTTAGAAAGACTAAATATTTTGAAGATTCCAGCTATATCCAGAGTATTCTCTAAATCAAATGTAACACCAAAAAGCCAG